>JAAEAF010014570.1:0-134632 GCA_011037195.1 Triatoma infestans | reverse complement strand
TGTTTAAGAGAGAAGTATTAAGAATAATTAAGAAAACACTGGTAGGATAAATTAAATATATTCTTTAAAGATATTTAAATATTTTACAATATCACAACTATTATGCTTAATAGATCAATTGTTAATCTAGAATAAATGTTAATCTCTATCACTGGCATGAGTTTAAGAGAGCGATCCCTGATGCAAGTGTTCTGGCTTGAATGTCTGTTCAGACAGTATTGAAGGAATGTCTTCTAATTGTTCGTTCAAATCTTCCCCTGTGAGAAGAAGTGGTAGACAATGCTAACTACGTTCATGAACACTTCCTGTAACTGTACTTCTTCTACCTGGGTTACCCTTTTTGTCCAACAAGCTCGCATTTTTCTCATAATTTTCTTCAATTAAAATAGATATAATTTACTTCCATCCATCATAAAAAAACTGCGCAATCAAGATTTACCTAGAGTCTCAGATTACCGATTGGAGAAGGTAATCTAATTTGTGGATGCCAGAATAGATCCATAGGGGTCGTCGCGATGGCGTAGGCTTATAATAGCCAATCCCGACAGAATCGACCTATCTATAGTCCTTATAATATTAATAAGAATTCAATACGTTGAAAAAAAATCAGTTACCAAAAGTACAACTGTCATTGCTTAATTATTCTTTGGTAGAAACAAACTGTATACTTTTTTAATTATATGTAAAATTTGTAAGGGGGGTTAAGAAAGAAATTAAAACTGCACTGTTTGATTAGTAAATAAATATTAATGATGAATTAAGAAAATTCGAAACTCAAAGAAATAAGAATAAATAATAATATGGGCATCTATGTTAAAAACTGTTCAATTTAAAGTTGCGAACCTAAAATAAATAATCTGTACGTTAAGTCATAAATAAATATTAAAATTTTTATAAATTCCCAGTGATTTTTTAAAAAATAACCACAACATTAAAAATTGAAAATACAAGAATGATAAAAAAATTTCAATGTTTTCTCAATGAGGCCAATAATCAATGTTGAAAAATTTTGAAAACCCGTTGAAAATGTTTCGGTTATACCCAATGACTCGTTATACACCAATTTTATCTTATTTATATGTTGTGCAGTTATAAAATGTAAACAAATGATACAAACTAATATTAATAATAATAACAATAATAATATGAATTATTTTGTCCAAAGACAAATTTGTTTTAACTGTTGTTGAAGCCAACTGACAGTGCTCGGGGAACCTGAAATATTATATAGTCTCAAATGGTTGAGTTCGCGCCCCCTTTGTGCAATGCATGAGCGATCAACCATAAACAAAAGGTACAAAATTAAATAATTAATTATTAGATAACAATGAAAAATTAGTTTAATTTTTTATAATAAAATATTAAAAAGAATGGGTGGCAAGATAAACACCTATAATTAATAAATTAAAAAGCTAATATAATTAATTTGTATAAATAAAATGATTATTATATAACTTAGCAACTGTTTAATATGAATCATTTCTATTTTCTCTTACTACTTTGTAAGTGAGGAATTCTTGTTTTTTTTTTTCTGGTTTATATTTATTTTTCGTATATTTTAGCATCTGTCCCATTTGAGAATAAAAAATTGAATTTTCTTCACAATTTAGAATAAACGAAGCTGATAATTAATATGTCAGGAATATTACAATATGTAAAAAGGAATTGTTTATGGAAATATAAACATTATTCACACCCTCACAGTTTTCTTTTAACTCTAATTCTGTTCAAATATTGAACTTTTCAACAAATTCAATTGTGCCTAAAAGCTTTTTACTTCTTGTAAAAGTACATTATAATAAAATGACACTTCAGTGGAAAGTTTAGTATTAAAGCTTTTCATCGGAACATCGTTTAAAATAATTTCAATAAAAATAAAAGTTGATATTACCAAATTTAAAGGAAATCGTTGGGAGCAATTTTTGAGAAAATTGCAAAAAAGTGGGGGGGAAAAAAAAAACACCATTCAGTAAACGGTTACTTTAGGTTGAGGAATTTTGCCAAACCGACTTACTGTCGGATCCCATAGTGATATCTAAACGGTATATCCAAG
Organism: Triatoma infestans; assembly: GCA_011037195.1. NCBI lineage: Eukaryota > Metazoa > Arthropoda > Insecta > Hemiptera > Reduviidae > Triatoma > Triatoma infestans. The sequence continues at coordinate 132,579 of JAAEAF010014570.1, read as the reverse complement.
TTTGAAGTTTCGTGATTTTTTTTTTTGTTTTTAAGCTATGCTGATCTCGTACATACAGGCTTGCACAAATTTATTACAAACACATTGCATTACTGTAATATTTTAGTAAAAAATCTCTAAAAAACAAACTAAGAAACCATTTCTATTATTGTAAAGCGGCTTCTACACGGTCAATAATATTATCAATACTTTAGAGTATTGTCAATATTATTGACCCTGTTAAAGTGAAAAAATTGTATTGATAAGGTCGATATTGACAAGAGTATTGATTGATGAAATTCAGATTTTCTGATTTTCGTATATCAATACTAAGAATTGGAGGGGATATTGACAATATTATTGACCGTGTAGGGGGCGGCGCCAATATTTCTATCAATACTCAGTTCAATAGTTTTATACAACGTTGAAACTAACCTGTACAAAAACAAAAGCGATACAATTATAATAGGTTAAAGGACTTTATGAGTAGTGCCAAACGCCAAAATAATGGGGCTACGCAAGCTTTTGTACGATTATTCATTTTTTAAGGCAAAAAAAAAAGCCAACAAAATAACGAGTACAAACACGTAAATTTACTCTCCTAGTGGCAGAAGTAGGTAACTAATGAGCACAGTTATTAACAAAAGTATTGATAATAATATTGATCGTGTAAGGTAATGAAATATTGAAACTGGTTAGCACGAGTATTGATGGTTATATTGCCAATACTGACATTGATAATATTATTGACCTGTAGAGGCCGCTAAATTATATGAACAGGCCGATAAATTATAATTATATGAACTTTGTGAAATAAAATTTTGTGTAAATTGTGTTTAACATCAGTTTTATTTTGTTCCATTAGTATAAACGGCCAAATACAAAATGGCGGAATGCATTCCAACTTGCAGTTCTATATTATTATCTTATGCCTTCTTTTTTCAGTAATGCAATGAAATTCGTGCATTATTTCTTTATATCTCACAATAATTATATAAAACAGTAAATATTATGTTCAGAATAATTTGTTATTTTCCCTTTAAAAAAAAATAATAAAAAAAAAATTATTGCACAATTCGATAATTTATAAAATACCTATGGAGAGAAAATCACTAAAAAAATTCTAAACTGTTTTTTTTTTCAAAGACATAATTAGCTATAAATAATTAGCCAACACAGTGCAGAAGTAGAGGTGTGAAATGAAAAAATTTTAGAATTTTCATTCAGTTGTTGAAAAAGAAAGAAAAGAAAATTAAGCAGAATATAACCAATGTAAGTCCGCCATTTTGTATTTGGCTGTTCATACTAATGGAACAAAATAAAACTGATGTTAAACACTAAAACATATTCTCCAAAGAATTCATAATATTCAGTTAAAAAAACTTTTCTTAGACCTGAAGTTTTTAGCTATTCATAGTATTGTTCTTATCTTAATTTGTGTAGGTGGCGCAGTCCACGGTGGTGCACGAAATATTAAAGATGGGAGTCTAAGCTAATACAATCAAATCTAGTTTCTCGCAACAAGAATAAAAAGGAATCGAACAAATTATTAGTGCAATTAAACAAATAAATTATAATAAGAAGAAGCGTTATATATTATTACGAGTTCGATAAACTGAGACTATGTTACTATGTAAATTGGAGTAAGAAAAAAGGCTAGTGAGTGTTTCACATCACGCATTTGTGTTCACAAAATTATCAAAAGGGGTTGTGATGGTGGTTGGTTCCGCAGAGCTGGAAAGTATCAGAGACATTTTCCGTGGTAGCCTGCTTCATTTTGTGGTCATCGACCGGTTTCGGGCGTTCGCCCATCTTCAGGATACGTTTTTTCAGACAGTGTGACAACAAAGACTAGCACACAGCAAATTCAGTTTACACACTCCAAACAGTTTACACCAGCCAAATACAAACAATAGTGTGTAAACTGAATTTACTCTGTGCAAGTCTGAAAAAACGTATCCTGAAGATGGCGAACGCCCGAAACCGGTCGATGACCACAAAATGAAGCAGGCTACCACGGAAAATGTCTCTGATGTTATCAAAAGGGGCTTTAAAGCAAGCAAAACCAAAAAAATATGGTGTGAAACACTTAAACTTTCTCTTACTCCAGTTTATAAAATTGTAATTGACAAATTTTATTTGTTAGTATACCAAATTTAATGAAATTCTTCGGTGTTTTATGGGGAAAAAAATCGCCAAAACTGAAAAAACTATTCAGTAAAAAGGCATTTCCGGTCATTCGATTTTCCATATACTCGGAATTTCAACAACATATTTAATCTAACTAATATTATTTGTATTGTATTAATTATATAATAAACTGAAATAGCACTTTACAGGAAAACATAACTACATTCTTCCCCCATAAGTGCCCTTAAATAAATTTTCCTGGAGAAAAGTTTCCAATAAAAGTTGTAGATCTTTGTATGTGTAGTTGATATATGTAGTTTGATGAAAATCGTTGGCGCCATTTTCGAGAAAAGTAAAAAAAAATCATTCAATAAAGTGGTAATTTCCAGTTGAGGAATTTTGAGATAACTTACTATCGGGTTTCCCATGGTGATACCTAAACGGTATATCAATTTTGAACTTCCTAGGATTTTTCGTTTTAGAGCTATGCTGTTCACTCACTCACACACACACCCACAACTTTTTTGGATTCAAGACTACCTCGATATCAAAAACTCGATATCAAAAATTTGACACGATTACAATGTACTTCCTCTTTAATCAGGGAGTAAGATAAAGTAAAAATGAATTCCGAGAGACATGAAAATGTTATGCCCCTCGATATATAAGATATTACTTTTTGTTGTATTTTGTTTTGAAACAATATCATTCTGCATAAATAGAATTAATTGTTGTAGAAATGTGCAGTCGTGACAATATGTTCAGTTCTCATTGGTTATTTTTACTTTCTCTTACTCCTTCCTAGTAAGAGGAAGTATTGTAATCGTGTTATATTTTCGATATCGAGTTCACCAGAAATATCCGTTTTAAAGGACCACTGAGTCCAAAAAAGTGGTTTTTAGAAAATGGTCTGTGTGTGTATCTGACCAGCATAGCTCAAAAAATAAAAATTTTAGAAAGTTCAAACTTGATATTCCGATTAGGCATTATCATTGAATCCGACAGTAGGTTATCTGTCAAAATTCCTCAAACGGAAGTACCACTTTACTAGTTTTTTTTTTTACTTTTTTGCGATTTTTCCAAAAATGGCTCCGACGATTTTCTTCAAACTCGGCATATCAACTAAACATACAATGTTCTACAACTTTCATTTGTAATATTTCTCCGGAAAAATTCATTTAAGGGCAGTTTTTGGGGGTGGGGGTAGGGTTAGGTTGTCCTCTACAGTGCTATTTTAGGCTGTTACACAATTCTATCATCTAAATAATGTTAATTAGAATTAAATATGTTGATGAAATTTCGAGTTTGAAAAAATTCAGAAGACCGGAAGTGCATTTTTACTGACGATGAATTTCATTAAATTTCCTATACTAACTATAAAGTTTGTTGTAAATTACAATTTTGAAAACTGGAGTAAGAGAAATATTTGTGTAAGTGTATCACACCAGATTTTTTTTTTTTTTTTTTTTCGTTTTAGACGAATTTCTTCATAAATTTATCATCGGATTTCATTAAACTTGATATAATAGTATAAACAAATTTTTTTTGCGTAACTGTTTTTCGTGTAAATTGATTTTGGTTTCTGTCTATTCGTTGTAATTATTTTAATGAAGTGAAAGGAAACAACTTTTAAATATTTTATCTATTTATATATTATGAGTTCAATTTATTTAATTATGAATGCTATATAATCATAAAACTAATTCTCAATGAATTATTTATTATTAGAACTAATCTATTAGCGGTGAAGAGATTGAGGAAAAGGGCACTACAATATATATGGTCCAGTTAGCAACACTAGAACTAACTTCCGCTAAATAATATATATATAAACGATGATTCATATATATATATAAGTTTAAGACATGTATAAGAAAAGAAACTTCTAAAAAACGAAGTGTTTATAAAATAACCGTGACGAGAGATAAATCTTAAAGAAGAGTTTAGTTGTTTAGTATAAATCAAGAAACTGTTTGTAGGGAAAAAAAATGGGGGAGTGCGTGGCCAATTACTGTGACATCTCTCGTCCAGGTCACCCACCTACCACATCATCTTACACGTGTGTTTATTTTTACAAATCTAATAACCTCCTGTGTAAGTGTATATGTAACAAAGGATTGACTACAAAACACCATTCTACGGTTACATTTAGTATGCGTTTTGATATAATTTGAAATAAATTACTTATTTATTAAGTTATTTACACAATAATTATATTTATATCAATAATTATTAAAAAATTAAAATAGAATAGAATAGAGTACATTTGTCTCAATATATATATATTATGATTCAATCGGCAGGTCAATTTGAAGATGTAATATGATTTAATTTTAAAAATAAACAAAGCCCAATAATAATTAACAATAAAAATAATAGTAAACAATAAACAAATAAATTATATAAGATTGGAACTGTGGGGGTGCTGCCAAGGCATTCCAATATCTTTCGCCTCCAGAATAACGACTGCTCCAATAAACATAACATAATGGATGTAAGAAGGAAGGCACCAAAAGTGGGTGGAGCGTGGGATCCGCTCTGTTGGGCATTAAGGAACATGCCATTGAATGGTATATGGATGGGTCTAAGACCCTCGAGGGGGCTGGGGCGAGAGTAGTTGGTCTAAGGATTAAGCACTCGGAACCCATGGGTAATTTTCCCATCATCTTCCAGGCGGAGATATACGCTATTGGAAGATGCGTACAATTTAACCTTGATTGGGGATATAGGAACCAGGAGATTGTAATGCTTTCCGATAGTCAAGCAGCCATTAGAGCATTGAATGCATCGGTTATCAGCGCTAAAAATGGTCCGGGAATGCCTAGGTAAACTTAATAATCTAGGCAGGAGGGACCAAGTTACCCTGTGGTGGGTGCCGGGGCATGCTGGCATTGAAGGGAAAAAGATGGCCAACGCCCTGGCCAAGTTAGGCGCTAGGACCCTGCTCTTAAGGCGGAACCTTTTTGTCGGGTCAGCTACCAGTTTCTGTTGGAGGAACTTAGGAAGGAGGAGGAGACGAGGAGATCTCAACTCTGGCACTCCCTCCCCAGTTTGCGGCAGGCTAAGATCTGCTTGGGAAATTATAATCAACGGAGATCGGAGGCCTGCATCGGAATGAGCAAGAACAAGCTCCGCGTTCTTACGGGTTTCTTCACGGGGCATTGCCGACTTAAAGGAGACCTGGTGAAGCTAGGTTTGGAAAGTGACAGCTCATGCAGATTCTGTGGGGAGCTGGAGGAAACTCCACTACATCTCCTAACGACTGCGAGGCTGCCACTCAGAGAAGATTCAAGATTATACCCTGTCTAGAGCCCATCAGGCTATTGGGATTCCTCAGGGATCTCAAGCTGATGGAGGTTTTGTAGAACGGATGTTCAGAGAAGGATAACTGTTCGGGTGCTGTGGGCAATAGCCTGCGGCATCCAGGGGGCATAGCACCCCCCCAATAGATCGAAACGGATCGCGGTGCATTGGCACCCCCTTCAAAATAAAAATAAAAAGTAAGAAGGAAAGAGAATTAGAGAGAATGGATTTTAGGGAAATAAACTAGAATATATGCTGAACACTGTATAATGAAAGGAACACACAAACTGCAAGGACTTTACAATAAAATAAAAGTTAGATAGCGAGAGAAATATAAAGAGACAGACTGGCACAGTGAGATAAGAAGGTAGAAGAAGGTTGCTGACTGGATGTAAACTGGTCGTAACTGTACTGCCGCTCTATTTACATGAATCCATTTGTCTCTTCCCAGTCTGATCTAGGTGAATAGTAACTAAATTTGATTAAATTAATGTGCTTCTCCCGTCTTCGGATCTTATGAATCTATAATGATTCCGGACCCTCGTACATCATCCCCTTTCCTGAAGAAATTTTTCGTATTTAAAAAATTTGAGCGTGCTGCTAACTGGACTGTAAACTTTCATGTGCTTCTCCGCTCTTCGGTTCCTATGAATCTTTAATGATTATGATCCCATTACAAGAGCCATCTACTCAGAACTAATAATACAAGGGCTTTTGGGGGGAGAGGTAGGGTTGGTTATGTTTTTCTCTAAAGTGCTATCATAGTTGATTATACAATTCTAACCATCCAAAAAAAAATTAATTAGAAATAAATAGGTGGCCAAAATTTCGAGTTTCAAGAAAATAAGTAAACCGGAAGTGCGCTTTTACTGAACTTTTTTTTTTCAGTTTGCCACGAACTCCAAGGAATTTCATCAAATTTTGGGTACACAAACTATAAAATTTGTCAATTACAATTTTGAAAACTGGAATAAGAGAAAGTTGTGTAAGTGTTTTCATACCAGATTTTTTTTAGATTAGTATAATTTTCTTACACGAATTTTTTGGTCAACCCATATAAAATTATGCTCAACGATATATTGATGTCACAGTTAATATCAAATATTTAAAATGACATTCCAAAGGAACGCTTACCGTCATAAATTTCGCCAGGGTGAGATTATGATTAAGAAATAATTTTTTCCAGCCTACATTCCAAAGAGAATCTCAATTCTTACAATCCAAAGAGACTCTTAATTCTTATAATTCGTTACAATTATAGTGTCTAATACTATCTAATACTTCTTCTTACGATGTATAAAAAATTGAAAATAGAGTAATGAATAAATTAAGACCATTTTACATTAATAATATTAAAATTTCAGAATTAATTCAAATAAATTATTATAAATAATTAGAAAGAGAAAAATGGTCTTAAATAATTAAAAAAAAAAAAAGATATAAAAATAGAAAATCCTAATGACAGAATGAATATAATAATTATATATGTAAATGATATCAGTGTATGAGAGTAGGGGTGGGGGAACCTAGTAACTAGTGGTGACTGTATGCACACAATGATGGCTCGCTCATAGCTACACCCCTTTTCTCCTCTTTATAACTTATATCGATTTATATTTTAGTCCTGAGGGTTGTATCCCAACAACGCAACATACTATAATATATACACCATTCCCATCTCTAATATGCCTATGTTCAATATACTTTGTATATAAATCGACTGGAATAATCATGTTTCATCTTATAACAGTGTAAACAATTAATATTTAAGTAAAGATAAATTCTAAATAAAGGAAGCCTCTTGAGATTATCGATTAATTAATATATAGGGTGTCCCCAAGGTATATGGATAACGACTTTTTCTCGGAAACTAAGATAGCTAGAAAAAAACTAAAAAAATATGTGTCCCCGTAGTATTTTTGTTAGAAATCCAAATTTAATATGCAAATTTGTTTTGGTGCTTCGAGAAGCGAGATACAGGCACCACTTCATTTTTTCAAATGGGGAGGTGTGGTTTTTATTTAAGAAATAGAATCCTCTATTTTTTGTAAGAAAAATTTACTTTAACGGTTTTTTTTTTTCTTTGAGCGATATTGTAGAAGTTATGAATGAAAACATGATTCTTATAAGAAATTTCAAAATGACATTATAACGGTTTTTTTGATTGAATAAGAAGAAAAGTACTATTTTATTATAAATTTTACTCCTCATTAATTACAGATCTTGCTCGAACTGACCTCCACCATTAGAGATGTATTTCATTGGCCGTAAGGTACAATTGGCAGGAAAAAGCATGTGTATGCATTTTCTAATGTGGAGGCCAGTTCGAGCAAGATCTGTAATTAATGAGGGTAAAAATTTATAATAAAATAGTACTTTTCTTCTTATTCAATCAAAAAACCGTTATAAATATCATTTTGAAATTTCTTATAAGAATCATGTTTTCATTCATAACTTGTAAAATATCGCTCAAAGAAAAAAAAAAATGTTCAAATAAATTTTTCTTACACAAAAAATAGAGGAATCTATTTCTTAAATAAAAACCACACCCCCCCATTTGAAAAAATGAAGTTGGTACCTGTATCTCGCTTCTCGAAGCACCAAAACAAATTTGCAAATTAAATTTGGATTTCTAACAAAAAAAAACTACGGGGACACGTATTTTTTTATTTTTTTCTCTAGCTATCTTAGTTTCCGAGAAAAAGTCGTTATCCATATATACCTTGGGACACCCTGTATATCGAACGATATAATAATCAAATAATTTAATGATTAATTTATAATTTTCACCCGCCAAAAAAAAAAAAGAATCTGTTGTGAAACACTCACTCGACTTCCTCTTGTAATTAGAATACTAATAATTTTTTTTTTTTTTTTTCAGAGCACAACATAAATACAGAAGGGTGAGTTTACATGCTGATAGTCTCCCTTGGTTCAAGTAATCATTTCACTGTACTTTCAATGTAGTCTAGGAGACTGTTTTAACAGTACAGTGGAAGAAAGAAATGAAAGAAAATAAGAATTTTGAAAATAGTTTAGTAAAATAATTTTGTGAATTTTAGCTAGTTCAAACAGTGTATTTTAGGAAAAACAGAAAGAGGCAGGTACTATAATTTAGGTCAATGGTACTGAAGAGACAAAGGGCACAAGTAACAGTTAGAGTAACACAATAAAACTCCCTCCACACATACCAGCATTATTTGAAAAGATTTGAACTAACAATTTTAGAAGGCATTCTTTCAAGACAGTATTGCATTCTGCTTTCAAACAAACAAGAACAGTCTGAACTAGAACACTGAATCAGAACACTTGTCTTGCGCTCTCTTAGCATCAATGCCAGTTATAAATTAAAACATAACGACCACGATGAAGCTAATACACTCTGGCCACAAAGGACGACGACTTGACATAGTAGAACAACTCGAAATATATAAACGCAAGGCACAAAACTTAACAAATGAACAGACAGAATTTGCTAGTGAACCATTATTCAGAACACTCTTCCCACAATAGCAACAGAAACACAATTACACACGCAACAAATAGTTCTTAAATAGATTTTAAGTTTAGGTTTAGTTTTAAATCTACTATGTATATATAAATTTACTAGTTTATTTAAATTTACTACTTTAGATATATATAAAAAAAAGTGCGTATTTGGATGATGTATGTGAGTGATGATGTGACATGGTGTGTGGGATGCATAATAAAAAACTTAATTATATAAGAAAACATAATTAGGTATACATGCTTGCGAGGATGTGAGGGTTGCGTGAAAAAGTGAAAGAATGACTGGAATTTCTAAATTCTTTGGAACTGAAAAAACTTAATTATATAAAAAATCGTTCAATTTTAAACGAATGAATGAATTTTAAATGTTAGTTTAATCGTTGTTTAATTTATTTAAATTTATTTTGTGTATTTGCTTATATTATTCATATTTTGGTTAGTTAATTGTAAAGTAAGTCTCCCTCCAACAACAGAGTTTAAAGAGTAAACCCCCAAGTGTTGTGTCCACTGTAAGAAAAAAATTTGCCCTTTAACAGCCCAAACACGTGTTTTCCCACCCATCTGGCCACATCCCTTTAGCTAGTTTAAGTGTTTAGCATTTTAAAAATACGTCTCAGTTAGTGTGAAACTAAGTTGCTCTGTGCAAGTCTGTGTTGTCACACTGTCTGAAAAACGCATCCTGAAGATGGGCGAACGCCCGAAACCGGTCGATGACCACAAAATGAAGCAGACTACCATGGAAAACGTCTCTGATGCTTTCCAGCTCTGCGGAACCAACCACCACAACAAATAAAACATAAGAGTTTTGAACTTAATCTAGATAAATAATTGATTTATAAACATAATTACTGTGTTATTGAAAAGTATTTAAATTTCCTTAAAGATAGATAATATATTTAATCTTAATCTATCAGTGTTTTTTTTTTTTTAAAATATTTCTTATTACTTCTCTTCTCTTTGAATATAAGCCTTTTACACAATAGCCTTTTACTAAACCGCTCACGCCACATACTACTACAAACATCACATCATATACACCAACTAAAATTTTAACAGCAAGTAATGAGGAAGTTAAATAATATTAATTGAACTTTAACGCTACAAAAATCCCGCAGAGCTAACAAATATTTAGCTTTACTGGAAAAATTCTAGGAAATAAAAATTATAGAATTTTGGCTGAATGCAGTCAGCATTCAAAATTTAAAGAAAATATCGTTTTAGCAATTTTCAAGAAAATTAAAAAAAAAAAAAAAAATTCAAAAATTTATTCCATTAAATAACTACTTCCGGTTAATCGATTTTCTTCAAATTTGGAATTCTAGCAATAATTGTAATGTGTATTAATATTATATAGGTCACAGTAAGATATGTACTAACGAGATTACTATAGAGGAAAGCATAAAACGCTACCTTTACCACAAAATCACCCAAGAAAACCTATATTCCAGAGAAAATGTTAGAAATAAAAGTGACAAGATATATGTATGTGTGTAAGTAGTATAATAATATGAAGTTTAAAGAAAATCGTTGAAAAAAAAATTAATAAAAAAAAAATCAAACATTCAATAAGGTCGTCGCATTTCCACCCCGAAACCTTCATGTTTGATGCGGTGCTAGTAGAACTAGTATCAAGATGCGATAGATAAACAGAACACCAGAAGTTTCGATGTTTCTGTGATTATTCATTTTTGTAATATTTTATTAAAACTCTCTCGCGCGCACACACTCACACACATATATTTGCTAAAATCTTCTTCTTTTTTTTCCCCCACTCTCAGGGAACCTCAAAGTATATGTTATTTCCCGTAAAAACTCCAATTTCGAAAATTTGTTCTCCGATTATTAGAAGTAAAAGACAATGAAAATCAACAAGCAAAATATTAGTTGGCTAGGGTGGGGGAGGCTAAAGAAAACTAGGACGTTTTGGACATCCTACTTCAGAAACTGTTATGGAAGAATATTAAAAGAGTTGAATGTTAGATCATGTTATTTTTTTTTTTCATAAATACATTTTTAAATGTTACTACAATATCCACAAACAGTATCCTCATAGGAAATCCATATATCGTCAAAAAAAAAAATAAATAAATAAATAAATCTGGTGTGAAACACTCACACACAACTTTCTCTTACTCCAGTTTTCAAAATTATAATTGACAAATTTTATATAGTTTGTGTACCAAATTTAAATGAAATTCGTCGAAAACTGAAAAAAAAACTGTCCAATAAAAGCGCACTTCCGGTTTACTAAATTTCTCAAAACTCGGAATTTTGGCCATCTATTTATTTTTAATTAATTTTGTTTGGATGATAGAATTGTATAAATCAACTATGATAGCACTTAGAGAAAAACCTAACCCCTCCCCTCCTCCAAAAGTGCCCTTAAATGAATTTTCCCAGAGAAATGTTTTAAATAAAAGTTGTGTAGATCTTTGCATGTTTAGTTCATATAGGAAGTTTCAAGTAAATCGTTGAAGCCATTTTTGAGAAAATTATGAAAAAGAGAATAAATCATTTAATAAAGTGGTAAAAGTAAACGAACCCGATTACTTCTACCGATTTTTTCGGTTATCCGATTTTTTTTTTTCAAACTCGGAATTTCAACAACATATTTAAATTCTAATTAACATTATTTAGATGATAGAATTGTCTAATAAACTAAAAGATAAAAACCTAACCCCACCCGTCCACTAAAAATTGCCTTTAAATGCAATTTAGCGGACAAATGTTTGAAATAAAAGTTGTAGATCTTTATGGATGTTACCAGTTTAAAGAAAATCGTCGGAACCATTTTTTTAAAAAATCATAAAAAAAAAAAGTACAAAAAAATCCAAAAAAAATGTAAAGTAGTACTTCAGATAATGCACTGTCAGATCCCATGGTGATATCTAAACGGAATAAAACACACACACAGACCATTTGCTAAAAACCACTTTTTTGAACTCAAGGGACCTCAAAACGTATATTTCCGATGAAAACTCGATATCGAAAATTTACATGATTATAATACTTCCTCTACTAGGAGTAAAAGTAAAAAAAAAAAAAAATACTAAACCTACTTACTAACACACACACACACACACACACACACAAAATAGGGATCATATACATAAAGAAAAAAAAAGTTAAAGTACATGGTTAAACTAATTATTGTATAAAATTAATTCTAAATTTAATTAGAGGTTTTTAACAATGTTAAATAGTTTAAAAAGGGTAAGTAGTTAATTTTATTGAAAATAGTCACCTGAAACTGTGAAATGTGATTTGGTAATTGGAAAAGAGGATAATGTTAAAAGGTAAAAACCACTTTCAATAAAGGTGAAAAGGGTCATACTGCGTTACAAAAACTAATTGTAATGGACAGCAGAGCAGTCAAGTGATATAGGGCCGTACTAACCGCAACATTGTTCTACTGTGTCCCAAACATTTCCAATTTATCTTACTATATTCAATAGTATACAGGTGAACCTAGAGAAACAGCCGCTGGTTACTAAGGTAACAACTGAGTTGTACAGAAGACTTGCTTACTTCAAAAAAGTAATTTAAGTACAAAAAATTCTGTTCAAAAGAAATTGCAAAAACGGATGTTCGTAATGACAATATATAACATAACAACAAGGGCCGGCTGCTAATTCACATAATTGTTATATAGGAAATTTTAATAAATAAAGTAACAGATATAATAATTTGTATACATAATGAAATGGATACGTTTATATTTTCAATAATATAAATAAGGAATGACGCTCACAATAAGTAACTAAATGTAGGATTAAAAATGTTAAGAATTGCTGTTAAAAAAAAGACTACGCAAATACCTGCTCTTATTAAAAAAAAATCTGGTATGAAACACTCAAATAACTTTCTCTTACTCCAGTTTTCAAAATTAAAATTGACAAATTTTATATTTAGTGCACCAAATTTAATGAAATTCGTCAGTAAAAGCGCACGTCTGGTTTACTAAATTTCTTGAAACTCGGAATTTTGGCCATCTATTTATTTTTAATTAATTTTATTTGAATGGTCAGAATTGTATAATCAACTATGATAGCACTTTAGAGAAAAACCTAACCCCACCACCCCCCCAAAAACCCCCTTCAAATAACATTATCCGGAAAAATGTTACAAATAAAAGTTGTAGCTCTTTATATGTATATCCCTACTTTAAACAAAATTGTTGGAGCCGTTTTCAACAAAATACCTGAAAATTGAAAAATATATTTCAGTAAAAACGTACTTCCTTCCGGTCATCCGGATTTTTTTCAAACTCGGAATTTCAACAAAATATTTAATTTTAATTTATAGATGGCAGAATTGTATATTAAACTGAAATAGTACTTATTACAGGAAAACCTAACCCCACCCCATCAGCCAAAACTGTCCAATGCATTTAATTCTAATTAACATTATTTAGATGATAATTAGAAATTAATATTTCCGGTTGTGGAATTCTGACATATGACCCTCTGTCGGATCCCATGGTGATACCTAAACGGAATATCAAGTTTGAACTTTCTACGATTTTTCGTTTTTGAGCTATGCTGTTCACATACACACTCATACAAAGACAATTTTCTAAAAACCACTTTTTTGGACTCAGGGGACCTTTAAAACGGATATTTCCAGTGAAAATTCGTTATCAAAAAAAATGACACGATTACAATAGTAAAAAATCTCATGTGATACGCTCACACAATTTTCTCTTACCTTATTTAATACAATTTAACCATGAACTTGTACTTTCTCTTACTCCTGGTAAGAGGAAGTATTGTAGTCGTGTCAAATTTTCGATATTGAGTTTTCACCGGCAATATCCGTTTTGAGGTCCTCTGAGTCTAAAAAAATGGTTACTAGCAAATGGTCTGTGTGTAGGTATGCGAACAGCATAGCTCAAAAACGAAAAATCGTAGAAAGTTCAAACTTGATATTCCGTTTAATTATCACCATGGGATCCGACAATGGGTCATCTGTCAAAATTCCTCAACTAAAAGTACCACTTTTCTAATTTTTTTTTTTTTTAACGTTTTGCGATTTTCTAAAAATGGTTCCAACGATTTTCTTCAAACTTACTACATCAACTACACATACGGCTACAACTTTTATTTGAAAGATTTCTCCGGAAAAATTCATTTACTGTATGGGGGAGGGAGTGGGGTTAGGTTTTCATCTAAAGTACTATTTCAATTTACTAAACAATTCTACCATCTAAATAATGTTGACTAGAATTGAATATGTTGTTGAAATTCCGAGTTTCAAAAAAAAAAATCGGATAACCGGAAGTGCGTTTACTTTACCACTTTACTAAATGATTGTTTTCACTTTTTCCCGATTTTCTCAAAAATGCCTTCGACGATTTTCTTGAAATTTTCTACATAAATTAAACATAGAAAGATCTATAACTTTTATTTAAAACTTTTCTCTGAGAAAATTCATTTAAGGGCACTTTTGGAGGAGGGGAGGGGTTAGGTTTTTCTCTAAGTGCTATCATAGTTGATTATACAATTCTATCATCCAAACAAAATTAAGAAATAAATAGATGGCTAAAATTCCGAGTTCAAGAAAATTAGTAAACCGAAAGTGCGCTTATACTGAACAGTTTTTTTCAGTTTTTAACGAATTTCATTAAATTTAGTACACCAACTATAAAATTTGTCAAATATAATTTTGAAAACTGGAGTAAGAAAAAGTTGTGTGAGTGTTTCACATCAGATTTTTTTTTTTTAAATTGCAATGCTACGATGTTTACTTTAGGGTTGGCCATGAAAATGATGGTTGGAATTTGACCTTGTATACCTGAGTGGCCTTATGTGGAACCCTTTATAAAATCACAAGAAAGCTTTTGCAAATTTAAATTAACTTAAAATAAAAGAGGTGTGTTTCTCTATTAAAAAAAAAAAAAAATTAAAATTCTATCAATGCTTCTAATGTGTTGTTGTGTGGTTGAGGGTCCGTCCGCAAAGCTGGAAAGCATCAGAGATATTTTCCTTGATAGTCTGAGTGTATAAACTGAATTTCCACTGTGAAGTCTTTGTTATCACACGGTTTTGACAAAAAAATCCTGATGATGGGTGAACGCCCGGAAACCTGTTGATGACAAAAAAAGAAAAAAAAGAAGCAGACTATCAGGAAAATATCTCTGATACTATTAATGTGTATTAAATATTATGTATGTGGTAAAACTATGGTATTAAACTGAAATGGTATTTTGAAGGTAAGCATAACGCTACTGTTTCCCCCCCCCCACAACCTTAAAAAAAAAAAATCCCAAAAAATGTTTCAAAATAAAATGTGATAGGTATTAATGTATGTAGGATATTATATAAAGTTTAAAAAAAATCGTTGGTGGCGATTTTGAGAAGAGCACGAAAAACTGAAAAAAAATTTAGTAAAGTAGCACTTCCGGGTGATGGATTTTGGCTGAAACTTCCTGTCTGATGCGATGTAGTGCCTAAATGGAATAGAAGTTTGAGTTTCCTGCTACTTTCCGTTTTTGAAATATTGTGTTAACACAAACACATGCGCGCACGCTAAAAACATTAGCGTAACAATATTATGGATTAAGAGAAAGTAAAAAAAAAAAACATGAAGGCACTCTCCTTTGTTTATTAGCAATGCTACTTTGGAAAAGAAAAAAAAAAAAAGGTACGATTTAGAATGCTGTTATGCTACGGAAATTATTGATTATGTAATTTTATTATAAAATATGACCTAAAAATAAATCAAAATAATTCCATGCAGACTTACTCATACAGGAGTTAAATAATTATACACAGAATTCGATCCCAAATACTCACCTGTAACAAATAAATTACAATAAAATTAATATAAAAAAAAAGAAAAAACAAAAAAAAAGTTGACAAAGTTTATGTTTTTATAATGGATGTGAGAAGGAGAGTGTATTAGAGAGAATGGATTTTTAGAGAAATAAACTACATGATATGCTGAACACTGTTTAATGAAAAGAACACATAAACTG
Organism: Triatoma infestans; assembly: GCA_011037195.1. Classification (NCBI taxonomy): domain Eukaryota; kingdom Metazoa; phylum Arthropoda; class Insecta; order Hemiptera; family Reduviidae; genus Triatoma; species Triatoma infestans. Next base: position 116,681 of record JAAEAF010014570.1, on the reverse strand, counting down.
CAAGGACTTCACCGTGTATAATGAAAGAACGCTTTATAACTGCAAGGACTTTACTAGTATATAGAAGTTAGATAACAAGAGATATATAAAGAGGCAGACTGGCTGAGTGATAGAAAGTTGCTGACTGGTTGTGAACTGGTCGTAAACTGTAGTAAAACTTCTCTGTAGGGCTAGCTTGGCTGTATATATTATATAGAGTCCTCAATCTTAGTGTGGCCTAGGTAGCGAGTAACTAGATTGATTCATTTTTTTTTTTTTTTTTTGTTTCTCCGTTGTTCCATTATAATTTGTTTATTATATACAATAAAGACATTAAAAAAATCTGGTATGAAATACTCATCCAATTTCGGTATAATTAAAAAAGTAAGTAAAGTAATGCGTACTTTTTCAGTCGGGCTTAACATCCAACAGCCAAACTAGGTGTCGCGGACGAGTACGGAAGCACCTTTCTTTCCTACTAAAGGAAAGATTAAAGGTCACATTTTTTATACCAATATAAAATTTAGCAGTTATACGCGGGACTCGAACTGGGGACCTCCTACTTACTAGACCATGCTCATAACCACTAGACCAACACCATACCGATTTTCCCTATATAATTATATACAAAATGAAGCTTTTCTTTAAACATAAAAATTTACTAACTTGTCGTAAGATAAATATTGAGTGGAGGAAAGGACTAGTATCAACTCACACAGATGTATGTAAAGAAATTATTACACTGTGCTCACAAAGTCCAGATTCCAGAAGATTGAGCCAGCAAACTGGACAAAAAAAAAAAAAAATTTAATATTTGATGTTGCAAATTTCTTAAAAACCTCAATTTACAATTGTTGTTGCAAATTAAAGTTATATCCAAGCAGTTAGGATTCTATATTTAAATGGAAATCATATGAAATGATGATTAATTAAAATGAAGAAAGAAAGAAAGATTTTTGCAATATTCTAAGTATTTTCAGTAGACATGACCTATATATCTCATGAAATTTTATACCATCACAATATTGACAAAAATTAAGGGGATACTTAAAAACAAAAAGATATATACAGAATTTATTTTTTTAAATAAATAAATAAATAGCATATTACATGATAATGATCATTAATATTAGCATAAAGAGTATTCAATTACAGTAATTTCAACACTAATTTATTTTAACATTGAATATTAAATGAAGTTAACCATGTCACAATTGAGCCTAATCAAAATTCAAAGTGATTAAAGTCCATTAAACAAAATTAATGCTTACTTAATAACTTATTTTTTTTTCTAATTTTTTTTTTTTTTTTTTTAATTAATTTGAACCAAAAACGTATATATAAAATGCATTAAAATATGACCACGCTTTCCCAAATTTGTACCTTGAATAATTTTAATAATGATAGCAAATGTAAAAAAAAATGACCAGCAACACTTACTGATAATAATTGTCATGTCAATAACTTGTTTCTTCAGTGTTACCATACCAGTGGCGTAACTATAATGGTGCAGTTGGTGCCACTGCACAAGGGGCTCGTGTGAGGGAAAGGATCCAAACACATTTTTGAAAATTGAAAAAAATTAAAATTTGTGTAATTGAAAAGTGAAATTAAAAAAAAAAAAAAAAACGCATTAAAAATTTGCAATTTTATTGTTGGTTAAATGTCCGTTTATTGAGAGTCATTACTCTATTTAATTATAGTACTGATTGCAGCAGCATCTGCAGAACGTTTATTCAAACTAAAATTTAATAAAATCTCATACTGGGAGTTTAGTATATAACGTGACACTGTATTTATATATTTTATTGAATAATAGCAAGATTTTAACTTTATAGGAAATATTGTAATCGTGTCAAATTTACCATATCGAGCTTTTACTGGAAATATCCGTTTTGAGGTCGCTTGAGTCCAAAAAAAAAAATGGATTTTAGCAATGGGACAGACATGTGTCTGTCCGAGTGGAACGGCATTTCTTAAAGACAAAATATCGCACAATGTTCAAACTATATATTTCGTTATAGTGCCACCAGGAGACCTAAAAATAAGCTTTTCATAAAAATCGTATAACCGGAAGTGCCACTTTACTGCATAGTTTTTTTTTTCAGTATTTTGTGATTTTTCTCGAACACGGCTCAAAGGATTTTCCTTAAACTTTCTATTTCAACTACACACATACAAAGAGCCTATAACTTTTGTTTTAAACATTCTTCTGGGTAAATTCTTTTAGGGGACTGTTTGGGGAGGAGATGAGATTTTTCTCTAAAGTGCTATTTCAGTTTATTATGTAATTCTATCATCTAAATAAAATTAATTAGAATTAAATTATGTAGTTGAAATTACGAGTTTGAAGAAAATCAGATGACTAGGTTTTTATATGAGAAGTATTTTTCAGTTTTCTGCTATTTTCTCTAAAATGGCTCCAACGATTTTCTTTAAATTAGAAATTTGCACTACACATATAAAGTCCGGTGTTACAAGGACCGTTCCAGAATGGATGGTAGGTCTGAAGCTGCGATCTATTTTGAGCCGGAGATCATTTGGCAGTATCTCTTGGTGAATGGACCACGGTTTATGCAATTCTTTGTTGTGTCTTGGATGAGAGGGTACGAAACACTAACTTAAAAGGTGTTTGTATCTGCTCGGACAGCCAGGCTGCGCTGAAGGCGCTGAGTTCATGTGTCTTCACTTCCAGTTTGGTGTTAGAATGTTCTAAAAGACTGGAAAAGCTTTCTTCTCTGAAGGATGTGCTTCTAGTCTGGGTCCCAGGTCACATGGAAATTTTTGGGAATGAGGAAGTGGATAGGTTTGCCAAATTAGGCGCCTCTCTTCCTTTCATTGGTCCCGAGCCTGCTGTTGGCGTGTCTTCTGGCACATGTCTGTCAGGCTTCCAGACATGGACAGCTTCACAGCATTCATCCTTATGGATGAGCTCAGTTGGTTTTCGGCAGTCCAAAATGCTCATCGGGGGCCGGACAAGGCCATTAGTGAGACGTTGCTGTGTTTTTCACGGAGCGCTCTCAGGCATCTGGTTGGATCTCTTACTGGACATTGTGGTTTAAGGAGACATCTCTACATAATGGGGCTCATGCCGGGTTCATTTTGTAGAGTCTGTGAGACAGAGGAGGAAACACCCATCCAGCTTATGACTGACTGCTTGGGTTGTGAGGAAATTAGGTTAGGTCGGAATACGATGTCTGTGGAAGAGCTTAGGCTATTTCCGCTTGAGGTTATTGTCCGATTTATTTGGACTGCGGTGAAGCTTAGATGGATTAGATCTGGGTCTAGATTTTTGTTATAGACCCGGTTTGTTGTGGTTTTTCTTGAGGTAGCTATATGGGCCCAGTGAATCTTTGGATAGCGTAGGGTTTCCCTCCCCACAGACAAATAATAATAATAATAATAATAATAACACATATAAAGACCTACTAATGTTTATTTAAAACATTTCTCCTGTGGTAAAGTCATTTAAGGAGGCTTTTGGAGGTATGGAGTGGGGCTATGTAATGGCAAGAGAGAGAACACAGGCCCGAGAGAACTCTCTGGTACTCTCTCACTTAAGCAGGCTAGAGTGGGGGGTACCTGTATATAAGCCTAGACATCCTGTACCTGTATAGAGAGATCTAGACATCCTTCGAACTAACAGATTCAACCATACATCACATCGTGTCATATCTCTTCTTCCACCTTTTACTCTATAAAATCATTACAAGTCCAGTGCAGTTTGTGTAAACTTATAGCTACATTATAACAGTGTCTTCATATCTCTTTTAATTAATTAAACCTAATTTCACTCCTCATTAACTCCAATGTAGGCTATTTTTTTTTTTTTTTTTTTTTTTTTTTTTAAAGTGCTATCTTTATTTTACGCGATCCAAACAATTCGACCATCTAAAGAAAATAAATTAGAAATAAATGGATTCCCAAAATTCCGAGCTTCAAGAGAATTAGTGAACCGGAAGTGCGATTTTACTGAACAATATTTTCATTGTTCGCCATTTTCTGCATAAAAAAACATACGAATTTCATTAAATTTGGTATACTAACTATAAAATTTTGTCAGTTACAATTTTATAAACTTATACATAAGAGAAAGTTGTGTGTGTGTTTCACACCAGATTTTTTTTTTTTTTTAGATTATGGAGGCCCCAAGTATGATTTTCCGGAGGCCTAAAAAAAGCCTAGTTACGCCATAGTTATCAACACATACTGAATGAAACAGAATGGTTCATTTTATATTTAAAGTTTTAAACGGAGAAAAGGATGCGGGTTTTATTAAATGGAAAGGAGATAGAACAGGTCCCCAGCTTCAAGTACCTTGGGTCGATGTTCAGTGAGAGCGGAAGGTTAAAAGAGGAAATGAATGCTAGAGTGGCCGCAGCGGGGAAGCTGTTCTTCGCTATTAATAGGAAGTTTTTAAGTAAAAGAGAAGTGGCCAGGGAAACAAAACTGGCAGTGTACCGCTCTACTTTTGTTCCTGTGCTTACTTATGGTAGCGAATCATGGCCGTTAAAGGAATCTGATCGTAGCCGCCTTCAGACTATAGAGATGAGGTTTCTCCGGAAAATTGAAGGCAAGACTAGGAGAGACCGTATCAGAAACACTACGATCAGAACCGCATTAAAATGTGAACCGCTCTCCCAAGTAATTGAGAGAGCGCAGTTGAGGTGGTTCGGCCATGTAAACAGGATGGAGGAGGATCGGCTACCTAAGAAAGCGATGGAGACCAGAATCTCCGGCAGGAGACCCAGGGGAAGAAGAAGGATTAGTTGGTTGGACAATATTAAGAGAGGGATCGACGGTCGGGGATTAGAATGGGCAGAGTCCAAGAAACTGTCTATGGATAGGGATAGATGGCGATCTTTCTGTCAAACCTCTACACCGCAAGGTAGATGAGGTTAAAAAGGACTAAGTAAGTAAGTAAGTATGCCATAGTTATCAACACATACTGAATGAAACAGAATGGTTCATTTTATATTTAAAGTTTTAAAAAATGTTGATAAACGATGCACTTAATTCTCATTATGGCATCTGAAATAATTATACAAAACATTCGGAAGCCATTAAAATAAAAGTTTTCTTTATAAAAAATATTTGATTAAAATTTTTGAAAAAAATAATCTGAATATCTGAAAAAAAAAATGAACTAAATCACATTGGCTTCTGGAAACAATTCAATTAACAGAGTTGGAGACCAATAACTGGAGGGTGTTTTAGTTCACGCATTGTGCCAACAGATGGTGGTTAATACCACTAAATAATGTTATATTCTTCAGCATTCATATATTTCTCTTATTCCTGTAAGGTTTTGGATATTTTAGTAAATTTATCAAGTTCATGTCGAGAATAAACTTCAACGTACTGTTTCTGTTACACTCTACACTTGTTGGCATGTTGAAAAAATATATTGTTTATCAAAAAATATACACCTCATATATATTTTCTTTTCTTTTTTTTATCATTCCTACTATAGACTTGAGCCAAAAAAAAAAAAAATTAATTCACTTATACTCTGATTAAATAATTTTGATGAGTTTCATCAGTATCTACTAGGTTTTTTTTAAAAAAAAAAAAAATAATAATAATTAAAACACACGCAACGATTAAAATACTTTACTCAATAATGCATTTCTCCATTTCACACATTAGATACGGTGAATTAATAAAAGTGAAACTTAATTAACATACATGTGACTTTTTTAAACAGAAATGAAAACGGACACCATAATAGAGATTACAGCCACCACTAAAGAGTATTTTTATCGGAAAGAGGGGGGGGGGGGCTAATTTATGTTTTTTTTAATTAAAAAAGTGCTGCGCTAATTAATGATTACCCAAGTGTTCATGTATAGAACAAATTATGTTTACAATTTTAAAAATAGATTCTCTGTTCTAAATTTGGTGAAAAGAAATCTTTTCAGGAGTGTCGTCCTGTCCTGCAGAACCCATCGTTGTCGTTTTGTTTTTATTTCTCTTACTTACTCCAATTAATATACAATTTAATCAAGAAATTTTCTTTCAAATTGTAACTTTACAATATTTAGTTGGGCTGACCATATAAATGGTAGTGAGGATTTTACTTATATACCTAAGCGACCTTTATATCAAAACTCAAATTTAGCTTATGCAAATTTAAATTTAAACTAACTGACTGACCCCTCCAATAACCCACTAAAATCTTCTTTCTTTTTTTCAGAAAAATGTTTCAAATAAAAGAGCAAACATTCCAAGTTTAAAATAAATCTTTGTAACAGTTTTCGAAGAAAATTAAATAAAAATAAAAAAAAATCAAAAAACCTATTCTGTAAAATAGAAAATGGTTAACCGATTTTCTTCAAATTTGGAATTCTATCAATGCTTCCAATTGTATATTAATATTATGGTAAAACCATATATTATAATGAAGTGGTATTTTAGAGGAGAGCATAACGTAAACAGCTCTCCTAGAACCCCCAATAAATCACTTTTTCACTCACGAAAATTTTTGTTATCATGTCTATTTACACACACGAATTCGCTAAAAACATTTTTTCCATATTCGGAGGACCCCCCCCCCCCGTAAAAATGTATTTCCGGTGAAAACAATTTCGAAAATCTTGCACGATCGTAAATATTTCCTGTCTTACTAGCAGGAGTAAGTGAAAATAATAGTGTTGGTATACAAGGCTTATAACTAAGGTTAATAACTAAGTGAAGAATAATTGCATAATGATATTATATATATAACACAATCTTAATCATAACAAAGTGGTAAAATTAATCATTGTAATAGGATCCGAAGAGAGAAATCTAAATCAGAGAGAGTAACACAAAATTGAGAAACTCACTCGCTACTTAGGCCAGACTAGAGTGGGAGACTCTGTTTATATACAACTAAGCTAGCCCTACAGGAGGGGGGGACATTACAACAGTTTTAGAACAGTTAATAATGAGTCACCAACCAACTACTAGCCCTTCTCTTCAATCACTCTAAATCTCTCGCTATCTATTTCTATTTAAGTGTAAAGTCCTGGCAGTTTGTGTTACTTCTTCATTATACGATGTTCAGCATTACTCCAATTTATTTCATTTCTTAAACCCAATTCTCTCTTTTTCATGTTGTTGTGGTGCTTGGTTCCGCAGAGCTGGAAAGCATCAGAGACATTTTCCGTGGTAGTCGGCTTCATTTTGTGGTCATCGACCATAGTCTTTCACTGAGTGTATAAACTGAATTTGCTCTATGCAAGTCTATGTTATCACACTGTCTGACAAACGCATCCTGAAGATGGGCGAACGCACGAAACCGATTAATGACCACAAAATGAAGCAGGCTACCACGGAAAATGACTCTGTTGCTCTCTTGCTCATACCCATTATAATAATATTGTTTTATATAAATTATTTTACGAAAATTTTTCTTTAACAACATAATATATTTTGAACTACAGCACCTGATTATGGTTATCTTAGAAGTCGAAAGGTTGAAAATAAATAATGAAATTTTGGATTCACAGTGATTTCAAAATCAACAGAGATTTTGTTTCCAAAATAGCTGTTCTTTTTTATGTTATACCAAACAATTGATGATGTCTTGTTTAACTGTGTGAGATCATTGTCAATTTAAGGCGTGTGAACAGCTGTGGTCATTGGTGCTAGGAGCTCTCAGTGTACTGCCAGGCCTCCCTTTCTCCCGTTACAGACAACATAGTCCATCACCGGACCAATAAGCTGTAGAGGCTCCTAGGAAGAAAAAATATAAGGGTAAGCACAGCTGGACTCAAACCCGGGTCTTCCGCTTGATAGTCCAGAATTCTAACCATTTGGCTATTCCGTTCCCTGTATATTATTATTATTATTGCAATAAATGTGTTGGTTTTGAACTCACTATTTAGTTTAATTAAGGGCATAATAAATAGCGACAAGGATGGAATACCAAATACTGAATATAATTTTTGCAATTTTTTAACGCACCAATCAGCCAGTAGATGACCTACTTGGAATGACTTCTCTCCATTTGCTGAAGGAGTCCACAACTATAAAATAGAATAGCCCATTGAATCGTCCGAAGAAGTCTTGTGTGCATGTGCTGCCAATGGCTATTCAGGTTCTAACCAAGTTCTCGAATTTTGTGTTCAACTTCTTTTGGGGCTATGTTCTGCATCAAACACCACTCCTTCGTCATTGTCCAGTGTGCTATTTCTTTACACTATGTCTGTCGACGATCCCATACAGTAGAAAAGAAAATCTGATGTTGCATATACATCCGGAGCGGAAACGATGACAACAAAGTAGAGCAGGCTATATCACAGAGAAAGTTTCCGACCACTGAAATTATTAGCAGACTTTTATGACAAAGGTAAATTATATATATTCCTGATTCTATTCATAATATTCTTTACTAAAACATCCACAATTATGGAAACAAATTTCACAGTCTTTAGTTTCTATTCTATAGAATAAAATACACCATCAAACTTGGATATTTAAGTAGCTAGTTATCTATAAATGGCTAGCTGTTGTGTATTTTATCTGAAGAAAAATCAGGTGATAAAAATCCAAAACGGGCCCGCTAGTGAAGAAGTACGGCAATGCAAAAAAGCCTTTTACTTCTTAGATGATGGCAGAGAATGTTCTTGAACCGGCCATAGAATACAATAATATCTTGCTATCTTGGCTCTAGTAAATCACCTTTAACTCACCTTTAAAGGTAATCTGGTCAAAGTAGCCAATAGTAAAAGAGCTACCATTATCCCACGCCTTTACAAGAGATCGTAACTTCCCTTCTTGGATGTACTATTGGATAAACTGTGTTATTTGTGACTACTATTATCCTGTTTTTTTTTTTTTTTTTTTTTTTTTAAATAGGGTAAACCATACGAAAATCCTTTGAATCTAGCAAATAGTAAAGAAAAAAAAAAGTTCTAGATATAATGTGGTTAAAAAGATAACCCGGACGATTTATACAAGTTTCTTGTTTAAAAAATTATCAAATATATTGTTTATGCCAATCCAAACCATTCAAATCTAAGGCAGAGAGATGCAGAAATATAACCCGTATTGATCAATGTATCACATGTTTTCCACGTACATGGGATAAAAAATGAAAGCCATTTATAAACGGAGAAAAGCAATCTAAACACGTCCCACATGCCAAGCACAGAGAGAGAGAGAGAGAGAGAGAAAGATATAAAGAGAATATTCTTCAGAACACAAAATACCACATATGAACAAACAGGATGTCACAGATAATGGACCATAATCAAAATAACTCGAAACACGTTTAGAGATATGTAAATTCAACAAAGAAACAAAGCCAAAAAAAATTTACCGTGGGCTTTTGATTGGTGACATTAAAAAAAAAAAAAAAAAAAAAAAAAAAATTAGATCAGAAAGAATAAAGATCAACGAGAGCAAATCCAGACTCACACCAATCACGCTAAATCGTAAAATATTCCTTCCAATATACCTGAACCGTATTCCTATTCCTTCGGCAGACAAAATGCGATATCTCCGCCTGTACCTTGATAAACGCCTTACCTGGAACCCACATATTCGACTTAAGCGACAAGAACTTAACTACCGATACCGAATGATCAAAAAACTTCTTGACAGACGATCATAACTAACTCTCTCGAACAAAAAAAGCACTCTACATAGCTCTGCTCGCACCTATCTGGACATATGGGACTCGAACTATACGGATCAGCAAAGCGCTCCAATCTTCATCGTATCAAATCCTTCAAACACAATAGTCGATGCTCCTTTTTACGTCAGCAACCACACTATTCACAATGACCTAAAAATCCCATTTGTCCTAGATCTCGCCAAATCCCGATATATTAAATTCCATTCCAAACTTGCCCATCACTACAACCCACATTGATCCGCAACCTGTCACAGATAACACTTCCTGCTAATCTTTCCCGGAGACTGAAGCGCCGACGATGGCCTCGCGATCACCTGATCGCTTGATAAAAAAAAAAGGACAATCCTTCGAATTCGCTTCATCGGTGTCCTGTATTAGTACATGGCCCTCATTCAATTCTATCACGTCAAGTTATTAGTTATTGTTTCTTTTTTTTTCTTTCTTTTTCAGTTTTATGTTTAATTTATTTTATGTTTTATTTTATTATATGTTATATTATCATTGTCATCTCATTTGCTTGTTGTGTATGATTCGCAATTGCAAATAAAATAAAGTAATAGAAAAAAAAAAAAATCAGAAATGAATTAAATTGTTAAGCGACTGCATTAATGCTAAATTGTAACGAGTTTTTTATTTATTTATTTATAAATGTGTAACTGAAAACCTGGGTATTCATTTTTCTGAATCATTACTGGGTACTCCTAGTAAGAGGAAGTATTGTAATCGTGCCAAATTTTCGATATCGAGTTTTCACCGGAAATATCCGTTTTGAGGTCTCCTGAGTCCAAAAAAGTGGTTTTTAGCAAATGGTCTGTATGTGTGTGTTCCGTGTGTATGTATGTATGTGAACAGCATAGCTCAAAAACGAAAAATCGTAGAAAGTTGAAATTTGATATTCCGTTTAGAGGTCACCATGGGATCTGACTGTACGTAATCTGTAAAAATTCCTCAACCGGAAGTACCACTTTACTAGTTGGATTTTCTACTTTTTTGCGATTTTATCAAAAATGGCTCCGACGATTTTCTTCAAATTTGAAATATCAACCACACATACTAACAGCTACAACTTTTATTTGAAACATTTCTCTGGGAAAATGCAATGAAGGACACTTTTGGAGGAGAGGTGGAGTTAGGTTTCCATCTAAAGTGCTATTTCAGTTTATTAGACAATTCTGCCATCTAAATGGCAATGTTAATTAGAATTAAATATGTTGTTGAAATTCCGAGTTTGAAAAAAAACGGATAACCGGAAGTGCGTTTACTTTACCACTTTACTAAATGATTTATTCAATTTTTCGCAATTTTCTCAAAAATGGCTCTGACGATTTTTTTTTTAAACTTCGTATATAAACTAAACATGCAAAGATCTACAACTTTTATCTAAAACATTTCTCTGGGAAATTTCTTTTAAGAGCACTTTTAGTGGAGGGGTGGGGTTAGATTTTCATCAAAGTGCTATCCTAGTTCATTATACAATTCTATCATCCAAACATAATTAGTTAGAAATAAATAGATGGCTGAAATTCCGAGTTTCAAGAAAATTAGTAAACCGGAAGTGCGCTTTTACTGAACAGTTTTTTCAGTTTTCGACGAATTTCATTAAATTTGGTACATACACAAACTATAAAATTTGTCAATTATCATTTTGAGAACTGGAGTAAGAGAAAGTTGTGTGAGTGTTTCACACCAGATTTTTTTTATCAAATATCCATGCTACACCGAAATCTAAACTATATAAAATATAATTATTAAGTGGCCAGCTTTATGTTTCTTAATAAAAACTCTTGCCTAGGAATAAAGTATATTTAAACAAAAACAAAGAATATGAGGACAATTTCAGGCATAAAGAGAAATGTCTTAATATTTGTGAAATACACTTAAATCGAACGAAGTCAAAAAAGCTTTATAAGTTGGATGTCTAGAGGCGATCAAAATAAATAACTTCTGTCTAATAACTTTTCGGCAAATTTATTGCCTTCTTCTTCAGGGTATAACATTTTAAAGAAGAAAGTTCAGTTTTCTGAATTAATGTAACACTTTTAGCATTTTCTAGGAAAAGCCTGGTTCCACATATAAATTTTTGTGGTTTGGAAAAAGACTGAAACCAGGCTTCTTGTAAAGTTGGTGAAAATTGCTACAGTGCTGCTATATTAATCAGAAAACCCAACCTTCTCTACAATCTTATGCCTGAAAAAGGATATTTTAATATTTGCCGAAATGTTGGAAAAAAAGAACTATTATATATAGTTCTTTTGAAATTCTTTGAATCATTCCTCGTCTTCGCAATTATTATATTTATTAAAACAACACGGTCGATATGTTCAACCATTAACTTGAAAAAAAAAAAAAAACAGTCACAAAATTTATGTGGAATCCTCCCCATTGCCTCAAATGTTCCCTGGATAATGTTGTACATGTTGCATTTAAAAATAATTACTTTCTCTAACTTACGTAAGATGGAATAGTGTAATTGTGTCAAATTTTCGATAATATGTTTCACCGGAAATACTTTGTTTTATGGTCTCCTGAGTACAAAAAAAAGTGGTATTAACAAAACTGTCTGTGTGTGTGGGTGTGTGTGTGAGTAGCTATGTGAACAGAATAGCTCAAAAATCCTAATATATCTCTGCCAAACATTAACTGGTTTCTCTTAATATTGGCATACAGGAATGACCAAAAACGAAACAACTGGCCTACTTCCATGATTACTGCTACGGTATAGACAGAGACATTGAAGAAATGCAAAAGGAGTGTTGTTTGATGCAGAACACAGCCCCAAAAGAAGTTGAACACAAAGTTCGGGAACTTGTGAAGAACCTGAACAACCAATGGCAGTACATGCACACAAGATTTTTTTTCGGACGATTCAATGGGCTATTCTGCATTATAGTTGTGGACTCCTTCAGCAAATGGAGAGAAGTCATTCCAAGTAGGTCAATCCACTGCTGATTGGTGCGTTAAACAATTGCAAAAATTTTATTCTGTATTTGGTCTTCCATCCTTCTCGCTATTTGTTATTGCCTTAATTAAACTAAATAGAGAGTTCAAAACCATCACATTTATTGCAATAATAATATACAGGGTAGGGAATAGCCAAGTGGTTAGAGTTCTGGACTCTCAAGCGGAGGACCCGGGTTCGAGTCCAGCTGTGCTACCTTTATATTTTTTCTTCCTAGGAGCCTCTACAGCTCACTGTTCGATAAAGGGCAGTATTGTATGTAAAGGGAGAACGGGAGGCCGGCAATGCGCTGAGAGCTCCGGGCGCCAATGACCACAGCTGTTGACACGCCTTAAATTAAAATATATCAAATTGTAGCAATTGTTGGCCGTTAGAAATGATCAGATGTATCTCCCTAGTTGGCTGATCGGTCTGGCCTGTTTGTCGAAACGTCGGGATATTAATAAAAACACTTAAAAATTTTGTAGTGTTTTTCTTATGATACATCTGAAGCCAACTAAGAGATACATCTGATTAAATTAAAATAATAATAATATACAAATTCACAATTACAAAAGATATGAAAATGAAACCGTATGATTTCTGCTTATATAAAGGGACTGTTAATTATCTTTTATTTTTTTATTTTTTTTCAGGCGGGCTTAACGTCCAACTACCAAATTAGGTGTCGTGGACGGGGGCGGAAGCACCTACTTTACTATTAACATTTTGTAAACAAATATAAAATTTAGCAGTTACACGCTGGACTCGAACTGGGGTCCTCCCACTTACAAGTCCATGTTCATGACCACTACACCAACACCCGCTCCTGTTAATTAAAATATCCCATAATGAAAGCTAATAATTAGATAAATAATTATCCATAACAGATTTCTTCTGCTAACTTTGCTTGAAAACATTGAAAATTCTGTCTATAAGAATACTTTTGCAAAAACTAAATATAACCTAACTTATTCAAAGGGATAATATCAAGGTATTAAAGTAGAATTTGTTTATGCGCATTCTGATAGCATCAAATGGTATGATGGAATCTGCTAAGAATTTTTTGTCACCTCCTCAATTCCCCAAAATGTATTTATTGAGTCTAAAACCAGACCAACAACTACCACCATCACTTTCTCGAAGTTAAGTTGCAAAAGTGGAAATTCAAATATTCATGGAAGTCATTGAATTAACGAAGCAGAATTTATATTGTATTATACTATTTTACTGGTACAAATGGCGCATAAACTGTTTTAACGCTAACTCATTATATCATTTAAGAGAGCAATGCGCTTTGCTAAAAATTATGAAAATAATTGCGCATACATACATATATACGCTTCGGTGTTAGTGACCAGGAGGATATGCGCATACGTACAGTGGCTCAAAGTGAAAATGATACATTTAAACGAATCAGTTTCAATTTTATATTTATGTTTACTATTTAAGCAGGGGAAAGTAGCAATTACATAAATTAATACTCAAGCATTGCAATTACTTTTAATAAGCCAAAGAAGTAACAAAAAAGTTTATAATATCAGCATATACAAAAAAATTAAAATACATACTGCAAAATTTGGTCAAAATGAAAATGATACACATTATTTTTTTTAAATGAAAAAACGAAATAAAACAATTATTTTTTTCTCTAATACTTTATAGATAAGTCTTTGTTAGGAATTACTTCATGAAGACGTTTTGGGATGGAATTCACAAGCTTTTTCATGTAGTCCGGTGAAATTTTATCCTATTCTTTTTGCAAAAACCCTTTGAAGAGTTTCTTTATTCGATATTTCGTGTTTCCATATTTCTGTCTCTAGTTTAACCCAAAGATTCTCTATCACGTTAAGTTCTGGTGATTGAGGTGGTGTTTTTTAGAACGGTAGGACAATTGAACGTTAACCATTCTTAGACTAAATGTGCTGTTGTGTGCTTCGGATCATTGTCTTTTGATAAAACACAAAATTGTCTTTAATATTTAATTTTTCAGTACTTGCCGTCAAATTTTGACGCAGAATGTCTATGTACTTGTGCTTGTTCATAATTCCTTCAATGAAGTGCAAATTACCTGTCCCAGCTGCTGACATAGAACCCCAAACCATTATCCCACCACCTCTACGTTTTACAATAGGCCTAAGATTCTTTTCTTTTAATTCTTTTCCTGGCTTTCTTCTCACGTAACCATGTCCATCTGAGCCGAAGATATATTAAATTTAGATTCGTCGGTGAATAAAACTCTATCCCAGAAGGTAGAATCCTTTTTTGAGTACTCTTCCGCAAAATAACTTTGACTTTTTGATTTTTTTTTTTTTCACTGATCCCTTCACTGTTTCTTTCAAGCAACCCTTCCATGAAATTATTTTTTCTTAGAACGATCCTCACTGTCTCCGGGTGGACTTTCTTATGCAAATATTTTTCAATATTGCCCCAGCAAGTTTCGGGGCACTTAATCTGGGATTTTCCTTAATTTCATCTTCATAAGCAGCCATCTTTCATCAGCAGCCGTAAATATTTTTTGTGGGACTTGCTCTAGTTTTTTTGTGAATCGTTTCATATCTTCTGTACCGTTGTGTTGCATTGTCGTATGACTTTTCTGGATCATTTGAACAATTTCTCTTATTGATTTCCCTTTCTGATATTGAGAAACTATCAGCTCGCGCGCTTTTAATGTTGTGTGCACACCCATTTAAAAATAAAGCACTGAACGGCACAGCAGAACTCATTATAAATAACTTAATACCTCTTTCTAAGTCAACAATAAACAAGTGACAAACAAGTGACAGTCAAACCAAAGGATAAAGTGAACAAACGTCAATGTAGTATGTATGTACATTGTAAAACATGGAGCTGTATGGTTTTCACTTTGAGTATATTTCTGTTAATATCAATTTATTTGCCTTCTAGTTAATAAATACTTTTGCCAATTAATATTATTTTTTTAGTGGTATTCAAATACAGAACTAGTTGTCATTTATGACAGATATTTTCTGTACATACCATCTTCTGAAAGTTTCTATAACATATACATTTAGTGACAGTCATATTCATACAGCAGTGTGTGTTGTACATATGTACACAATGTGTACGTACATGTACTTTATTTTTTACCAACTTTATATGAAATATAAAGTAAAGTAAAGTAATGCCTATTTATTCAGGCGGGCTTAACGTCCAACTACCAAATTAGGTGTCGTGGACGGGGGCGAAAGCACTTACTTTACTAATAACATTTTTTAAAACAAATATAAAATTTAGTTATACGCTGGACTCGAACTTGGGTCCTCCCACTTACAAGTCCATGCTCATAACCACTACACCAACACCCGCCCCTATATGAAATATATTTGGCACAGTTAGCTGCTTGCTACAAAACAATAATATTTGCTTTATCTAAAGGAATTTATTAGAATAATGTAAATATCAAATACAAAGTAGCCAACTGATGCGACTTTCGTATTAATACACACTACATATACTCATTCATTCTCTAATAATTGTTTACTATTTCATCTCTAAAGGTATTCATTGGTCAAATTACATTCAGTTTAATGTTTTGTATCATTTTTGGTAGGTCTAATTTAAATTTAAAAGTGAAAATGGCGTGAAATTGGAAAATTAATAAATAGAAGCCATGCTACAGTACAAAGTATCATTACTCGGTGCAGAAATGAAAACAGGATTGAAAATAAGGCAAGAAATTTAAGTATAAGGTTGCTCAGCGATTATGATGAACGATTCCTAGTAAGAAAAGTGAAAGAAAATCCTGAAATAAGTGCACGAAGCTTAGCTGTGGAAATGAGTTTTAGGTTGGGAAGGAATATTAATCCTGTGGCTGTTCGTAGAGCCCTTAAAAGAAATTCGTTCTTTTCCAGGTCAGCAAGGAAGAAACCATTTGTAAATAAAAAAATAAAAAAACACGGATTCAATTCGCTAACACTTACAGAAATCATCAATTTGATTTCTGGAAAAACGTTTTATTTACAGATGAAACTAAAATTAACATTTTTTACAATCCGATGGAAACTGAAATGTTTGCAGGAAAAGAAATGAAAGCCTTTCCGTTAAAAACGTACAACAGACAGTAAAGTATGGAGGTGGGTCTGTGATGGTTTGGGGGTGCTTCTCAGCTTCTAGGGTGGGGAAAATTCAATTTATCGACGGGATTATGAATTCTGAGAATTACGTAAATGTTTAAAGAAAAAATTTAAAAGAATCTGTCAAAAATTTGGGAATTGAAAGAAACTTTATTTTCTATCAGGATAATGATCCCAAGCATAAGGTCGTTAAAACAAGAGAATGGCTATTGTATAATTGCCCCAAAGTGATGGCAACACCCCCACCGTCACCAGATCTCAAACCAATCGAGCATTTGTGGGCAGAGTTAAAAAAAAAAAATTGAAAAATTATCAGATCCAAAATACAACTCAACTTAAGGAGAAAGTAATAGTAGAATGGTATAACATTACTCCGGAAACTACTAAGAAACTTGTTGAGTCGATGCCTAGGAAGCTCATTGAGGTAATTAAAAGAAAAGGTTACCCAACAAAATATTGATTTTTTTTGTTTGTTTTTTATTTTTCAATTAAAAAATGTTTATTGTTCGTAATGTATGAATATGAAAGTCGCATCAGGTTGGTACTTTGTTTTTAATATTTATATTATTCTAATAAATTCCTTTAGATAAAGCAAATGTTTATTGTTTTGTAGCAAGCAGCTAACTGTGCCAAATATGTTTCATATAAAGTTGTAAAAAAAAGTACATGTACGTACAAACTGTGTACTTATGTACAACACAGACTACTGTATGAATATGACTGTCACTAACTGTATGTATACAAATTTTAGTACTTGGTGTATCATTTTCACTTTTAGCCACTGTATAAAATATGCCCGAATGATAAAATTGATTAAAATAAATATGTATTATTTTCAGAAAATCTCAGATAGAATTAAGACAAAAATAATAAACGTAACCCCTTAGCGCGGGTTCGAGCCACTTTACAATTCAATACTATTGTTATGGAAAAACGAGATTCCAATATAAGTGGAGAAAATACATACTTTAAGAGATGGCAATGTAAATTACAGATAGCGCAAACTATTCCAAAAATGCGGATGAATGTGAAGACTGTAATAATAAGTAAGCATTCTATACTGTAGAGGAACACTTTAGAAAATAAATGTTTGCCATTTTCATCGTAAAAACATTGTATCTTTACAGATAAACATAAAAAAAATAAACAAAATAAAAATAAAAAAGATTCCTACACACTCATTTTGTATACAACAAATCTAAATACCATTAACTAATGTATTCAGTTTATCCAACTACTTATAGAATGGAGAGAGAGAGAGAATTCAGCTCCTTGAAAATTGCCGCTGAATTATCTTGTGGGAATTTGGTTTCCATTTCTTATAGGTGCCATTATGTTCACATCTCACACCTTTTATGTATGTAATATTAAACATTAATAAAACAAAAGTAAGATGCTAAGAAAATTATCCATCACTTTTATAAATTTCCATTCATTATAGGATAATAGGTCTGTCCTCCTTACTTAACGCTGAAACCTATTTGGAATTAAGCATCCTTACGGCCATATTCTAATGAAAAAAAAAAACCATCTCTGCTATTAAATTGCCTCTAATTCCCACATGTCCCGGGGCACGCATTTCGGCCGAATTTTGTTGTGTTGGGAAAGTTACGTCAGGGATTCTCTACACTCACTAAATAGAGGTGAAGTGATTCTCTCTCCTTATTTCTCAGCACAGATATATCGCAAAAAATTTAGGCCTGGAACTTCGCCGGAATGGTTATCAAAAATCGTCAGGCCTTAAAATTATAATGAGATGTTTTTATACGGCAATAGCCACACGAGTTATTAAAGAAAAAAAATCTGGTGGGAAACACCCACACAACTTTCTCTTACTCCTGTACTCAAAATTATAATTGACAAATGATATAGTTTGTGTACCAAATATAACGAAATTCGTCGAAAACTGACTAAAGTTTTCAGCTAATGCGCACTTCCGGGTTACTAATTTTCTTAAAACTTGGAATTTTGGCCATATATTTATTTCTAATTAATTTTGTTTGGATAATACAATTATATAATCAACTATGATACCACTTTAGAGGAAGCTGGTAACCCCTCCCATAAAAAGTACCCTTAAATGAATTTTCCCATAGAAATGTTTTTAATAAAAGATGTAGATCTTTGCATGTTTAGTTTATATAAGAAGTTACAAGAATATCGGCCGCAGCCATTTTTGAGAAAATCGCGAAAAAGTGAAAAAATTATTTAGTAAACTGTTAATAAAACAAACGCACTTCCGGTTTTCCGATTTTTTCAAACTCGTAATTTCAACAACATATTCAATTCTAATTAACATTATTTAGATGGCAGAATTGACTAATAAACTGAAATAGCAGTTAAGATAAAAACCTAACCCCACCCCTTCTTCCAGAAGTGCACTTAAATGAATTTTCCCAGAGAAATGTTTGAAATAAAAGTTGTAGCACTTTGTATGTGTAGTTGATATAATAATACCAAGTTTGAAGAAAATCGTCCGAGCCATTTTTTGAGAAAATCGTAAAAACGTAAAAAAAAACAAAAAAAAACTAGTAAAATGGTACTTCCGGTTGAGGAAAATTTGACACGATTACAATATTTCCTCTTACTAGGAGTAAGAGAAAGTAATAAACATCTCTGCTAGTTCATTTCCACGTGTCCCGGGGCAAGGCATTTCAGCCGAATTTTGTTGTGTTGGGAAAGTTACGTCAAGGATTCTCTACACTCACTAAATAGAGATGAAGTTATTCTGAAGACTGCAAAAGCCTTCAAGTGTAGGTTGGTTGTCTCCAAGAAGATAAGAATCTCCTTATTTCTCAGAACAGATATTAATCGCAAAAAAATTTCGACCTGGAACTTCGCTGAATGGTTATCAAAAATCGTCAGGCCTTAAAATTATAATGAGATGTTTTTATACGGCAATAGCCACACGAGTTATTAAAGAAAAAAGGAATTCTTTGTTGTTCTAAGTTTCGGTTAACATTAGGTGCCCTTCTTCAGCAGCTCTGCAGAATTTATTGGAAACAAAAGGTACATTATTGTAGTGAAGAAAACTGAATTGATTTATAAAAAAAAAAAAGAAAGAATATTTTCAACATTCTCGACGTTTTCTACGTTTTAGATGATCGTTTTACGTTCTTAACGTACCCTCCACCCCGTTACCATAAAGGTATTTTTTATCTGTCTTATTTTATCTCATTGTTAATTGTCATTTCATTTAATTAACTGTCCACTTCAGTGTTATAATTTGTTGTTTTCAATATCTCATGCTCAATCTGTTTTGTTAATATTTCGTTAATTTAACATTTTCTTTTATTTGTTATAAAACTATGCAATTTTTCTTCATTACAATACTGTACAATAATGTAACCATACTCCAATAAATTTTGCAGAGCTCCTGAAGAAGGGTACCAATGGTACCCGAAACGTAGAGTAACAAAGAATTCTTTTTTTCTTTAACAACATCTCTGGCCATTGCTATAATATAAACACCTCATTCTTTTCTTTTTTTTCAGTTTTCAAAATAATCTAATAGATTTTCTTTAAATATATGGTCCGGTTTGCAATGCTTTATAATAAATATCTGGAATTTTTATACTGCCTACCCATACACACACACACACACATATATATATATATATATATATATGTAAATGCTTACATATAAATGAAAGTACATGTTTTGAGGTTTCCTGTTGTAATAGTACCGCAAAGATAATACAACCACAGCAGAGAGAAGAGAGGCCCTCCTCTCTGGTTAACAGAGACTACTCTCTGACTTAGGCAGGCTAGAGTGGGAGAACCTGTGTATATAAGCCAGTGGGAATCTATCTAAAGAGTCTATCAGATACAACCACACAACGGTACATCGCATCGTGCCGTTCTTCTTTACTCTCACCATTCATTCTATCATTTTCATTATAAAGTCCAGTGCAGTTAGAGTTAACTTAGTTTCATTATATTAGTGTCTTCATATCTCGTTCATTCAATCAAACCTAATATCTCTCCCCCAACAACTCCATTATACTGTTTATGAAAAGTTGCTGGAAGAAGATTATGAACAAAAAATTCTCTTGAAGGCTGAATAAGTGAAGGGTAGCGCCTTTCAACTACCACAAATAGAATCCCCGTACACAGACAAGATATCAGTCAAAATCTATCAACCGCAATTCAAACTTTATCTATTGAATAATTTCCTTTTTAGACTTTTGCAGACTCGGAGAAGCTTAAATGAATTTCTTCAAGTTTTTTACATGACCTACACATTTATAGTACCTCATATAATTTTTAACTGTAACATTCTCTGGGTATAATTTTTAGGCATTCTGAGAACGTTATTTTCTTCATTTACAGTACTATTTCAAAACACATAGCATGGTTCAAGTATTTCTTTATTGTAATTAGGGAGGAACATGTCCTATGCTATTCAAGCCTTTCGGGGCCCACATAAGCAGCACAAAGTTCGGAGCTTCTCAGTACACTGCCCGTACTCTGGACAGTGTTCTCTCGTTACAGACAACACTGTCCATCACTAGACAATGAGCAGCAAGAGCATCCTAGAAAGAGAAAATCTAAGGGCAGCATGTTGGATTCGAACCCAGGACCTCCGTGTAGCTAGTCCAGCGCACTATCACTGACCTAATCCCTTCTTTATGGCTCAACTAACTTTATAGATGAAGTAGAACTAAATCTGTTTCAAAAATACATGTTTACAGAATATGAAATTTTGAAGAAATCAGCAAAACATAGAATGAATTAATCCAACTCTATTCATCATTTTTTCGTAAACTAATCCAAAGACATAATTCCTTGTAGGGGTTTTGGTGAAACCCCCACCACTCATCCACTCTAGCGGAGAGAAACAGCCCCTCTCGCACAGAGAGGAGAGGCTCGGCCAGTGTATATATATATAAGAGATGGACAGTCAGAGAATCATTCTGTTAAATTCAGTTTTACACATCAGAGATCATTCTGTTGATTTACACATCAGTTTAACATCACTCCGTACATATCATTTTAGCCACGTCAGTCTGTCAGTTCAGTTCAGTTCAGTTCTAAACTCTACAGTGTAAAGTCCTTGGCAGTCAGTCACATACATATATATCAAATTATATATCTTATACCCATCTTAAGGTGTTATTTATCACATCAAGCATCTACAACCAACATCTCCTCACAACACCCATACATCCTTAAATTGGTATATATTTTATACATATGTTTAAACCAGTAACATTTTCCTAGAAGCGGAGGAAGCGGAAAAGTTTTGGGCTCCCTCTAGAGTGTCAATCAATATGGTTCTCTTATAGTTCCCCTATCTTAAAGGGAATTAATTTAGTAAAAATGGTAACTTGTCAACCAGAATTTTTTTTTTTTTTTTAAATTATATTCCTTCAACTACAGTACTACGATCTTTTAGGCTTCCGCGGCGGCCATTTTCATGAAAAACACTTGAGTTTCCGGGTTGAGACTGCGTCAGTGGTTTACTAAAAAAAAAAAAAACAACAAAAAACCCTGGTTGCCTTATTGGCTTTCAAAGTATAACGACCCTGAGAAGAGGCTCATTGCAACATGGGCAAAACGTCGGTTTTTTAACAAACCACGGACGCGATCTCAACCAGGAAACTCAAATGTTTTACAATACTACGTCTATAGTTGTATAAATAAAGATTCAGCAAAAAAAAAAAGTGACAAAGCATAAAAAAAAAAAAAAAATTCTAAGAATCGTAAAATGAAAGGACAATTTTGTCCAGTTAGCTTGTTAAATAAAATTTGTCATTTGTTTGGCAGAATTAAATAGAACGTAAATTTATAACTGAAGAAAACAAAAGCCAAGAAAAGAAATAAATTAAAATATTATTTTAAAAATATATATATATACATATATATGTATATCTATATATAAATCGTACATTGACCTGAACGTAGTTTTGTCGGAAATATGTTTGTATTTTAGTTGAAAGTTGCCAAATATCTTGGCCAAATATAATATCTATATTTCTCTTCAAAAAAAGTTAAATATGCAAAAATAATACCGGCACGTTTTTTATAACTGTAAACTAAAATAATGAAGATACAGATATTTGATAGAAATATATTATAAAAAAAAAAAAATACAAAACTGAGAGAGATTATTTTGTTTATAAAAATAGATTTTTATCATAAAATTGGTTCAAGTTTTCACCAACCCGGAAATACTACTATTATAAGGATAATCTATGATCCAAATCAGTTGGATAAACGTGAATTTCTAATATATATATATAGTAATAAATAGGATGAATAATTTGTGAGGGGGGAGGGGGAACCTATGTTTGGAGGTAATATAACTGCACAGATAGTTATCTGTTCAGATTTATGTAGTCCATATTTAGGTTCATTATAGTTTGATTAAATCAATATTTCCTATAGTTAACTACTTTCTGAAAGATGATAAAAGATCTTGCAGAATATTAATATAAATTTAAATTCTATAACCTGGTTTTATTGAAAATTTATCAAATATAAAATCTCTACATTTAATTTCTTTAATATAATATTTCAAACTTCATTCTAGCTTTGATTTACAAATCTATGGTTTTTTTTTTTTTTTTTTTTTTTTTGGACTGGTCTGAATGGAAATCATAAAAAAATTATTAGTAGTAAAATAAGGATATTGATAGAAGTGTAAATTTAACAAAAAATACTATGGCCTAAACCCCGTGCAAGGGGAAGTGAGTGTTTCCCTTCAGCTTATCAACAAGAACAATTCTTACGCAGGCATTTCCTACAAACATTCATATCTCTCATACACTACGCCTAAGGCTTGTAGAGAAAGTTAATGTGAACAACTACTTTAGTTTGGCGTGTACACAAACGCTAACTCTAGGTAACAACCACGTACATTCACTCAAATTTACACTTTACAGGCGACAAATATTTCTAGTTATATACAGACACTGACACAAAGAGAGCAGCAACTACGGAACTTTTAGGCCGCAATGAACTTGGGCTTTATACCCACGCCTTTCGTACAAATCTAAATCTAGATTACTGTAGCGAATTATTGCACTGCGACCTGTGCCCTCGGAGCCCACTCCAATGTACAGCCTGCCTCCAAGCGGTGCTCTCTAGCTGCAGACAACACTGTCCATCACCGGACCCCGTGTAGGTCCCGGGGTAGAATAGGCCTACGGTATGCCCGGCTTGTCGTAGGAGGCGACTAAAAGGGAGACCCTGCACTGGACAAGTCGTATCTTCTAATAAGATATGTATGAGTCTTTGTGTGGAAAGTAAAATCTAGTTGTGTCACTCTTACTTCAACAATTAGAGACATTTTGGCGTAGGCTTGTGGCGAAGCCATCGCCAACTTACGGGGTGCAATCAGCCTTTGGCTCTCCAGGTTGGGGATTCCTTCCCCCAACCCATCCTGATCCTTTCCCCTTGCAGGGTTGCCTGCAAGTTACTTGGGTTACTCAAACCCCTGTGCTTGAGGCAATGAACAGGAATCAGTAGATGGACATTAGATCCAACAGGCTTGCGATTAGTCACGCTAGCTCGTTAGAGTTGAAATACTGAACTATGGGCGCAAGCTAATTTCCGAGCCAATTGCTTGCAATTGAGGTAGGATTCGTAGTGGCCGAGGTTTAACCAATAACTTTAATGACCGAGGTCATGAGTTGAGCGGGAGGAGACTCGCAATATAAAATTAACCGCGGAGCCAACCCGGTGCTGGAAGCGCATTTGTTGGTGTGCGTGTTTCACCAGAGCCTGCTAGAGAGTGCCTTCTCTAGCTTCTGGTAGTGGAGTGTGACCACGTTGTGGGATCACTCTGCGCGCTGATTGAGCGTATCTTAACCTGCCCTTAAATGGGTCAAGCGGGCGAGTGCTTCGGCACTTCTGCTATGGTCGGGCATCGCACTAAAAGTCCTTCCATGGTGGTGACATCCCCTTCTAGTTAAACGATCCCGTTGCTTGCAACGGGGGACCGGTAAATCCGAACGGGTAGGAACCGGTCTAGAAAGATCCCCCGAAGTACCAGGAGGTAAAGGGGTATGCGGGAAAGAATGTCCATCACCGGACAGTGAGTTGTAGAGGCTCCTAGGAAGAGAAAATCTAAGGGCAGTATGCTGGATTCGAACCCGGGACCTCCGCATTAATAGTCCAACGCGCTGCCACTGAGCTAATCCCTACCTTCTCCCTTTGCTTTCGCCAGTCAACTAGGGACGGAGACCCTAGTTTGTGTACTATGTTTGTCCTTTTCTGTAAAGTATAGAGTGTATGTAGTTTAAGTGTATTGTGTACTGTTCTGACGAAGTGCATGGAGTACTGAGCTGTGGTAACCCTGGGGTTGCTATTCCCCAAGTAACTGCATGCAACAGATACCCCTTGCGGGCAAATCTAAATCTATAATGGCCTAAAAATTTATAGACAAACAAACACAAAACTGGTGTGAAACCCATCCGACTATTTCTTACAGCAATTTACGTTGTTCTAGTCGATTAATTCTCTACAAACATAATAATTCTTAATAGAATTTCAAGTGCCTTCAATTTACAGAAAAGTCTAAAACTCTAAACTTTCTTTTTTTTTGAGAAAAGCATAACTCCCCCCCCCTCCTATAAAACCCCCTTACATAAAGTTTCTCGGCAAAAGTTTCAAAGATATAATATTTAGTTGTAACATTCGAAAAAATTGATTTTAGATAAATCTGCGAAATTAGTTGGGATTAAATTTCAAACTTTATATAGGGTTGGTTCAATGTTATTAGCTTGTCGCCCCACCACCTCAACATTTATGAAAGCATAAATGAGTAAAATCTGTAGTTTAAAGAATATTTGTCAATTATACTTTAAAATAAATAAAACTACGGCGCAACAGTCCGTGAAGGGCCAAGGCTTAAGGGCGTTGGGAGGGGGGTATTGGGAGTGTGGTAAGCACTCCTCAGTTCCCTCGCCCATTAGTTCTGACCTGCGCTACCTAGGGCGCTACTAACTGTAGCTTCCCACTTTTATTACTCATACGATGCTAGTTCAACACTAACTTTGCCTTCACGGGAATCGAAACCTGAATTCTTGAAATAAAGACGAATACGTTAGCCACTACACCAACGTGTGAAGACATTAACTGTATTAATAAGCAGCAACAGAAAGTCGTGTAACATAACAGATTTTTGTTTTTAACAGGTTTATGAGCCAAGAAATTTGTTTTGGGTAAATTTTATTATAGTCAATTTATAGGATTCAGTATATAGTGTAGTTAAAGGATTCAGTTAAATAATCGGATAAGATTAGAATAACTGGAAGGGAAGGATAAATATACAAACATCGGCAGTATCGCTTCCTTTAACACCTACGGCATTAGACTGTTCGGAACTACGTTTTGGAGATATATCTCATAAGTTCTTAATCGTGGGACCAAGTAAACACTAACAGGGTGGAAAGAGAAGATAATGAAGACTATGTCTTCATGCGTTGGTCTAGTGGCTAATGCATTCATCTTTGCTGCGAGAATTTGTGGATCCCATTCCCGTGACGGAAGTCGGTGCTGACCCAGCATCGTGAAAAAAAAATGGGAAGCTACAGTTGGTAGCGCCCCAAATAGTGTTGGTCAGAACTAAACGGCGAGGGAACTGCGCCGTTTGGCAAACCTTGGTCCTTCATGAACTATTGCGCCGTAAGTGTTTTTTTTTTAACTATGGTCTAGAACTCAAACCAGCTGCTATCCTGAAGAAGTCTGTTGCAATCTAGGCGAAACATTGGTTTATATCAAAATTATGGACAAGGTCTCTTTGCCAAAATTATGGCAAAGTCGGTGTTAACCCAGCATCGTGATAAAAAGTGGGAAGCTACAGTTGGTAGCGCCCTAGGTAGCGAAGGCCGGAACTAAACGGCGTGGCTACTGCTTACCACGCGTTCCCTTATTCAAATCGCTGTCTGGCAAACCTTGGCCCTTTATGGGCTGTTGCGCCATAGGGTTTTTTAGGGGGGGGAACCCTTCCTTCCTAAGGTATTTAAGGGCTTTCACCACTAGATCTTTTTTGCTTACTGTCTACTCAGGTCGCAATGTATCGAATGCAGGTTTCGTATCGAAATTTGGTTTTTGCTACGTAATCAAAGAGCAGGTGGAAGGGGAGGCCGTTTCCAGAAGATCTTAGTATTAAACAAATTGAAAATGAAAGAAACTAAAACAGCCTCAAGCTTGTTATCACGAAAAATGTCGCAGCATGAACGCGCTATGCGATCAGATTATAAATTACAAGTTGTGAAAATGAATATGCTATAGTTGATATTAAAAGGAATTTGAAAACATTAATTTATATAAATTTACAAACGGTCCTTTATATAAACAGTTATTTTATTTATTATAATTTAAATTTAGTTACATTTATACAATAAAAAAAAAAAAAAACAACTTAACTAAACAAGAAATATAATATTTTAAACGCAGACCGGTCCAATAAATATAAGCAAAAACATAAGCGATGACATTTAAACAAAGAACTTATTATGTTAGTTATGTATAGCAGGTGAACTTCTTAGAAAATGGAAAGGAAGAACAAGAAATAAAGATTGTGACCAGGAAAAAGGAAATATAAATATGTCCAAGGATAAAGGTGTATACGTAAATATAAGCGAACTGGTACTATGAATAACAGGACAGGGCTAAAGGAGAAATAATGATCTTCATTAAAACGGTAGTAAGTGACATCATTTAGCTGTCTACGGTTATAAAAGCAGGTGCAATAGAAAGACAATAATCTCATTTGGTATATTGGTCATTAAGAGTAAGAAACGGACACAAAATGCATAAAAATGCACAAAGAAAACAGACAAGAGATTATTGTAGCAGGTGCACTAGGTTCAAAGAGAATGTTCAAAGATACAGATTTTATTTTTATTTTTTATTTATTTATTTTTTTTTTTTTATAACAATACAATAAAAGACAAAGTATACGTTCAGTCCAGTATCATTCATGAATATTATTCTAATATCTTGGAGAGACAACAATCAAATGACAAGAAATTTATCTGATTTTCAACAAAATTATGGACGGATAAAGTAAAATTTAAAAAAAAAAAGAAATCCCACCTGGCTATGAGGAGAATATTATATGTAAATTTTGTATTTCATTAAATAAAACAACTAAATTATATGTCAATGAACTTTTTTTTCAAAAATAGTGTACAATGGCAGAAACATTTTTCTTTCACTAAATCCAATAATGTCCAAAAAAATAATTTAATGGCTTCTAACTTGCAGATATGTGAGAAACCATAATTATACAAAGTTGTCTCTTATGAAATGCTAGATGCTCTTGTACTTACTTACTTACTTACTCTCTGGCCATCACAGACCGTGAAGGACCTAAGCCTCAGCCACTATATTTTTTCATCTTTCACGGTCCCTCGCCGCCGTTCTCCAACTACGCAGGCCGACCGCTCCCAAGTCGTCCTCTACGTCCTTCAGCCATCTCAGCCTTGGTCTGCCTCGAGGCCTTCTCCCACCAGGATGCCCATATAATGCTTACTTTGGAACCCATATATCCTCCATCCGATGTATGTGTCCCAACCATCGCTGTCTACCAGCTTTTATGCAAGAGACAATATCAGACTCCCCAAACAGTTCAGCCACTTCTTGGTTCGTCCTGATCCTGAAGCCTTCCTCTGTCCTCACAGGTCCCACCAATGTCTGTCTTTCTCTCCCACCTGTGTAACCTTTGCTCATCTGCTCTTGTCAAAACCCACGTTTCTGAGCCATAGGTGACAACCGGCCTCAGCAAAGTCTTATAAAGTCTTATTTTCGCTGCTCTTCACACATTTTTACTTCTAAACACCGCTTGAAGAGCCCCCCACAGGCATCTTCTATTTCCAGCAGCCATTCGACCAGAAATATCTTCTGTTACCTCGTTTTTTTGAGGTTAACACTTGTGCCCAAATATTTAAAATCTTTTTAACTCCTTCAAAGGTATATCCCCCCCTCCCCGTAGATTCCGAAATATCCTTCTCTTCCTGGTCACAATCATATATTTGGTTTTCTGGCAGTAAACCTTTAAAACCAAACTCTTTGGCCGCTGCCTCCATTTCCAAGATGGTCGCATTTAGCTCTGCCTGAGATCTCACTAATATAGCCTAATATAGCCACGTCATCAGCATAGGCTAACACTTGTACCATTCTAGTGTACAAATTCCCATCCCGACTAATGGATAGCCTTTTCATAACCGCATAATCGATGATCTTTTAATAATTCCGAAATATACTGAAATATAGTTCAGAACTAAGGACAAACAACGTCAAAGATTCCCCAAGAATTTCCATAAAAATCAAATTTTTCAGGGAAAAATCTATCAGAGGAATAATTCCAAACAGTAAATGATTTGGCAAAGTGGCCAATCCCAGTTGCTTACCGAATATTCTAAAAAACAGGAAATGCTGGCACGCATTTAATGGGTAATAATATTGTAATAGCAAGAGAGAATTACATCAGCAAGAGAGAGCAGACAGACGAGAGAATTAAGAGAGAGAAAGGAGGCTCTCTCTGGTACTCTCTCACTTAAGCAGGCTAGAGTGGGAGAACCTATATATAAGCCAGTGAGAGACTTAGACATCTATCTATTAGATTCAACCATACATCGCATCGTGTCATATCATCGTGTCATATCTCTACTCCCACCTTTTATTCTATAAAATCATTACAAGTCCAGTGCAGTTTGGGTAACTTATTTCGTATTTTAAGAGTGTCTTCATATCTCGTCTAATTAATCTAACCTAAATTCTCTCCTCATCAACTCCGTTATAATATTATACTGCAAGTAAAAGTGTAATTTTTTATAGGGGAACAGAAGAAACTGGATAATTCGACTCTATTCAAAACTGAATTTCAGTATTTTTCGGTGGTTTCATATAAAAGTGATAGGCTAATAGTTGAATAGCTACTATTGTAAAACAATTTTCAAATAAATCAGGAAAAACTGAAAAAACTTAAGTGTCAAATTCTGGTTGATACATTTTCATTCTGAAACTTTGTATCACATCAAAACGGAATATCACGTTTAATAGCTTTCTATGATTAATCGTTTAAGAAATATTTTGTAACAAATCCATAATAACATAATTATATACGTACCCCGGAAAAATTATCCAAATGAAAGAAAAGAAAAAATATATATAAATTTAGTAAGTTTAACCAATTTAAAAAAAAAAAATCTGGTGTGATACACTGATACAACTTTCTCAACTTACATTGCCTCTAATTCCCACGTGTCCCGGGGCACGCATTTCAGCCGAATTTTGTTGTGTTGGGAAAGTTACGTCAGGGATTCTCTACACTCACTAAATAGAGGTGAAGTGATTCTCTCTCCTTATTTCTCAGCACAGATATATCGCAAAAAATTTCGGCCTGGAATGGTTATCAAATCGTCAGGCCTTAAAATTATAATGAGATGTTTTTATACGGCAATAGCCCACACGAGTTATTAAAGAAAAAATCTGGTGTGATACACTCACACAACATTCTCTTATTCCAATTTTTAAAATAGTAATTGACAAATTTTATAGTTTGTGTAACAGAATTTGATGAAATTCGTAAGAGTTCGTCGAAAACTGAAAGAAATGTTCAATAAGCGCACTTCCGGTTTACTAATTTTCTTGAAACTCAGAATTTTGACCATCTATTTATTTCTAATTAATTATTTTGGATGGTTGAATTGTGTATAATCAACTATGATAGCAGTGAAAAATATAACCCCACCCCACCCCCAAAGGCCCCCTTAAATGACTTCACCAGGAGAAATGTTTCAAATAAAACTATTTTACTAGGAGTAAGATAAAAGTAAAATGCATATTCGGTCACAAAATTCTGGTGTGAAACAATCATAGATGTATAGGATTCGAATTATTAATGATTCATAGGATTCGAAGAGCGGAGAAACAGACATTTAATGAATCAGATGTCAGTTACTCCCCACCTAGGCCATATCTAGGAAGGAAGAGTTCGATTCATATAAATAGAGCCACAGCAAGACAGTTTACAACAATACATCCAGTCAGCAACCTATCTACTCTCTATTTACTCAGCCAGCCTGTCTCTTTATATTTCTCTCTCGCTACTTAACTTCTATTCTAACTATAAAGTCCTTGCAGTTTGTGTGTTCTATTCATTATACAGTGTTCAGCATATCATTCTAGTTTATTTCTCTAAAATCAATTTTTCACTAATTCTCCCTCCTTCCTCACATCCATTATATATATAGACTTTCTCTTACTGCAGTTAACACAATTATAAAACTGCTAAATTTTCTTCAACCTGAAATTTACACACATACCTACCTACAAACTAAATAGAAACACAGCTAATGGAGGTAACCACACTTTGGTAGGTTGAATAAAATGATTGCATATAGTCATGGAGGACAGCGTTTTTCATTCAACTCGAATAACACTGAAATCTGTAAAGTTTAAAAAAATTCAATTTTTGTTGTCAAAATGTTTGAAGTTTTGAATGTTAGAAGTGATTGGCATTTATGTGTGAATATAAATATATGAAGTTAAAACAAATTTGGCTGAGTTGGATTCAAGAAATTCGCGAAAAACTGTGGGGGAAGGGAGAAGGAATCAATAAAATCGCACTACGTTGGTGGTGTTTTATCAAACGGAATATCAATGTTCAAGCATCCTACGATTTCTTTGTTTTCACAAACACTCATACATATGTATATACACAAATTATTCGCAAAAAAAAACTTCTTTTTTTTCGTACGGAGAGAGGATCTCAAAACTTGTATTTTCGGGGAAATCTCAAATTCGAACATTTAACATGATCGCAATAAAAAGAAGAATTTTACAGGACAACGTGAAAAAAAAAAGAAGGTAAAAAATGATAACACTTCATTACTATAAAGTTCTATAAAGACGTCTTCTTCGTCATCAACAACAGTATGATATGCTTATAAAAATTGTAAATCACTTAAACATGGCTAATAATATTACAATTCTTTTTTTTTTAACAGTCTACTAGAGAATTTTCTGATAATCGTTCGGAGTTCAATAACCTTTACTTTAATTTAAATTTACAATAGCATTTATTTATAATATCGTAAACAATGAATAAAGTTTAGGTGTTTACATTAAAATAAACTGACAATCTAAGAACAAATAGGACACACACACACACACACAGAAAGATAGATGTGTTAGAGACGACGCAGAGATTAGAACAAATCAAGCATTAAATTTATAGCTATTATTGGTGCGCTGTAAAGATCAATAATGTTCACAGCAGTAGTTTAATCACTCTCTCTCTCTCTCTCTCTCTCTCTCTCTTACAGTATAGTGGTCTCAGCCTCACCTCAACCATATTACAACAGGAATATAACTGGCCATGTTTAAAGTTATAACTGCTGGCAAGCCCCGAGACCCCTCATTTCAGTTACTCCACCACTCTAGTTGGGGAAAATACACAGCAAGATAATAGCCATGGTGTTTAAGTAACACGGACTACTGCTAATGTTTAGCAGGATCGAGGGAGAGATAGAGAAGAGAGAGTTTTGCATACCGAGGACTTTACAAAGTTTACAGCACTTTCGAACATCCGGCTACATTAGGATAATCACATTACCAAACTACTACCTAACTGTAAGAATATCTCTTTTCAATTCATACTTACAACTTTGCCCCGACTGACTATTAGTATTTACATTACACCAAGGACTAGGTCAGATGTAGCGACTCGTGTCGCGCGACTTCGTGTAACAGGAACATTAGAAACAGTAGAATGACTGTGTCGCGCGACACGAGTCGGTACGTCTGACCTAGGCCTAATTTTCATTGATCGTAAAAAAAAAAAAAAACCTAATGTGAAACATGCACACGACTTTCTCTCACTGCTATTTACTTAGTTATAATTAGTTATAATAAATGACCAATGTTCTTCAACTAATTCTTGTTAAATGTTTAGATAACATCCTTCTTGTTTATATATACGAGAATCTAAACTTAACAAAACCAATAATCTCTGAGGAAAGCTTAAACGTATTCCTATCCCAAAACTCTTTTTTAAATAGACTTACTCAGGAAAAGCTACAAACAAAGATCAATCTTTTATGTACAGTTCGATAAGATTAGATTTCCGCTTCGGGTAGGCTATACCCCGGCACCGAAGCCATCATCATAGGCTTATTGTGTCGTCTATGATTTTCTAGAAGGTAAACTCTCCCTTGTCCTCACGCATTGGCTTTTCGTGTGAGGATTCAGGGTTCAATTCTCGTGAAGGCAAAGTCGGTCTTAACCCAGCATCGTGATAAAAAGTGGGAAGCTACAGTTAGTAGCGCCCTAGGTAGCGAAGGCCGGAACTAGAAGGCGTAGGATCTGCGGTGTCCTTACCCACCTATTCAAATCGCTGTCTGGCAAGCCTTGGCCCCTTTATGGGCTGTTGCGCCATAGGGTTTCTTAGGGGGGAACCCTTCCTTTCTAAGGAATTTAAGGGCTTTCACCACTAGATTTTTTTTGCTTACTATCTGCTCAGGTCGCAATGTATCAAAGATTTCGTATCGTAATTTGGCTATTGCTGCGCAATCAAAGAGCAAGTGAGGGGCCATTTCCTCCTTCTCCAGATATAGTCTGCACAAGGTTTCCGACTTATTAGCCCCACCTTGTTCAGAAGATTTCTGAACCTACTACGACCTGTAAATAACCCCGTCACCATAGAAATCTAGTTTCCACTCAGGCTACGGGTCACTTCGGACCTTCTTTTACACAGTTTTGGTATCATCCTTCTACTGTGTAAAATCCCCTACTTGGGCTCCTACCCCAGAGCGCCTCATGCTTGTTTCGGAGTATGTATAGTTAGTATAACAAATTTAATGAAATCCATTGATATTTTATGGAAAAAGTCGCAGAAGTAAATGAAAATACCGTTGCGCGGCAGTATATGAAAATCCTACACTCAAGTGTTCATTTATTAAACTTTTTCTGCAACCATTTCCACTAGTGTCCTCACGCGTTGGTCTAGTGGTTAGCGCACTCGCCTTTCGTACAAGAATTCGATATTCGTGAAGGCAGAGTCGGCGTGACCCAGCATCGTGATAAAAAGTGGGAAACTACAGTTAGTAGCGCCCTAGGTAGCGAAGGAACTAAACCGTGTGGGAACTGCGGCGTGCTTACCACATGCCCCCTATCCAAATCGCCGTCTGGCAAGCCTTGGCCCTTCATGGCTGTGGCGCCATAGAATATTTTTTTATAACCGTTTCAGTAATTTATAACATAATTTGTTTAAACATGTTTAGAAATTATTAAAATAATTAATGTAAATTGTGTTTTAAATTGACTAAAACTGGTTTGAAATATGGGCTAATTCAGCGTTATATTCGTACGTCATTTTCTAGAACCCGTCAACAATAGGTCCCACACCGTAGAGGGTCGAGAAAAAGCCAAAATTTAGTTATGACGCACCAAATATAAAGAAAAAATAACATTGACACAACTAAACCTTCCTGTTAGTTCCTCTGTTTGTAAATAAATGAAAAATCAACTTCGAGTCTCATACAGATATTTTATCATTGTGGCGCCATCTGTCAGTGGTTTTAGATACCACTACCTCGACTACTTTCGCCGTCGGTGATGTAAGCTTGAGAACACCTTTCAGCGAACCACCGCTTCTTCGAGCATCACTGTGCTGGTGGTACACATTCAAAAAGTCACAACTACGGTACCAACTGGACTCGCAGGGAAGATTCAATCCAGGAAAAAGACAAATTGAAGCATGCTTCTTCTCGATGGTGGCGATGGGGAAGAATGAAAACACTAGGCGACAGGAACAGTTCAATCACTTGTCAAGTCATGAAGATTAGTGTATTCACTAATTATAAAAAAATTTACTATACTTATTGTGTTTGTGTCACAATTAATCCCAACTGTCTCCACAATCATTATAGCAGAATTACTAGGAAACCTTCTCGGCTCGTATATCTCGCTTTTAACAATTCTTAGAAATATATGGAAAATAATTGAAAACACGAGTTGTTTATATGAATAAATAAAAATCAATTTATTTTTATTTTGAATCACAATTAATTTTACCATCTCTATCCAGTGCAAATTTAATAATAATAAACTTAAATTAACTTTAGTAACAATTAACTAAAAGGGCTTTTTTTCATTTTTTTTTTCTCATTTAGTTTGCGTTTATCAAACATTGCAAAAGATAAACACCAGTGAAATCAAATTTGAACGATATATCCAATATCAGAGGGGGAATGAAATACTGAATAACCCCGGTTTGAAAGGGAATGATGTGTATAGGATGGATCAAAGAAGGACGTATATTACAATTACTTTAACAGTTTGAAATTGTAAACTGAGAAATAGAGTGGACGGGGGGAGTTTAACATCGTAGCAGTAAGGGAGCCAGTATGTGAACTTACATAACATAATGAATACCTAAACAGACAAACACATACACTTATCATTTAGATATAAACAGAGTTAAAACATCTTCATTTCATTAGAATTTAGAAGGAGTGAGAGGAAAGGGGGATGAGAGAAAAGGAAAGGAAGGGGTATGACATCCATTTCCTGTTCCGCTCAAAACTAACTACGTACTTAGTAAATGTTTAATTAATGCATGAGCACTGGGAATTAATAAATAGACCATCAGGAGTACAACTCTAAAATGAATTATCCTGGAAATGCGTACAATCCCACAACAATTTCGAATACTATTCTGTTTTTTTTTTTTTTTTTTTGTTTTTCTTTTTTTACTATTAAATCTAAAAGCTTTTTTTAATGCACAAAAAAAAAAAAAATAGCATTTTAAAAAACATTTCTAGGCATTAAAAGAGTAATAACGAAGCTGAGAATACTAAATAAGTACATTAATGCACATGCGCGAACACTGGCCAGATTTTACTGCTGAAGATTTACTTAATCCTACGTTTTAGATTCTAATGGACCTTTTGCTCTTAAATTTTCTACCCAGGTAATACAGTTCTGCTAATGGTGCAGAAAGAAATTACATTAACTTCAAATGGAATATAGTTACAGTAAAAAAAAAGCTGAAAACTCTAAATGGTAATAACGATTACCTTCTGTTAATAATAAATAATGTTAATTTTTAACATTTACTGAAATATCTTTATGGTATGAATATAGGTTTAATTAAATAGATATGTAAATAAATGAGGGTGGTAATTTTAATATAATGTTTATTACTGAGATGAGATTAAGTACTTTATTTATTGAAATTGCAGTTTTGGGATTTAATAGCACAAGTAAAACTAGGGTTCAAATATAATTCCAAACCTGGAACAGAGAGACCCTTATGCTTGAATCTCGAAAAGTAGATATCGTTATTCGGGGTAGCTAATTGGTATTCATAATGTTATCTATAAGCTGTTCAACTATCTCGCCTGGAGAAATAGGGCAGGCTGGAAGTGTTGTCGAGTCCAAGATTTCTATAGTAAGGCTTTGTGATGGATGCAAGAAACATATAAATTATATTAATTTTTAAATAAATCTAAATTATCAAAATATGTGACATATTCTTGCAAAAGGGCAAGCCAGGTAGGTAGAAGGGAAGTCTAGTTACTGGCATTGTACTACCCCCTTCTCCTAACAGGGGAGGAACTGAAGAACAAAGAGAAACATTCTTTCCAAGACAAACTTGTGCTAGAAATCAAGGTGAAAGCATCAGAGCTAATACCAGTATTGAGTTATAAGAATTTATTATAAGTTTTATTGTGTTATTCAAAGTACTAAATTTCTCTTAAAGATAATATATTTAAATTAATCTACCAGTGTGTTCTTAATTATTCTTAATACTTCCATCTCTTAATCGTATATACATACAAGCCCTTTTCGCTAAGACGCTCACGCCACAAGCTACCTATACACACATCACGCCATAACATTACATTGGTGCCAGCTATGTGGGATATTTTCAACCAGAATCCACAAACTAAAAGTACGTACAATTTTCAATTTCATAATTAAACAAATTATCCATCAGATAATTTGATTGTTTTTAATTATTTTCTCAGCGGAAATATTTTAAATATTTCCCGTTATTGAATTTCTAATGAATTTCATTTTTAAATTTTTCTAATTGTACCACTTGTACCTCAATCCCTTGGGAATTTTGAATTTATGAGTGTACTTAATAGATCCCAAATTGTAAAGATATTACGCGATAATAACCTTTCTGTTGGAGGCAATTTACTCCAATTACGTAGACGTCTTGAAAAATATAATCTTTCCCCAAGTAATTCATCCATTTCAAAAATGTATAAGATTAAGGACAAGATATGGGCATCGACGCTGCTGTAGAATATTTACTTGCTCAGCAGCAATTAGCAAATCCTCCAATTAACAATCAACCTAGTCCTTTGAGAAATTTGCAATTAATTAATAGTTTACCCACTTTCGATGGCGAAAATTCAGCCAAAGTGTCAGATTTCCTTGATCACTTTGTGATCAGATTCCTTGTTCTAGTCTTTCTGGCTGGGACGACGCAGTAAAATTAGAAAGATTAGCAAAGGCTCTCAGGTTCTGCAAAGATATTTTACGACACCCAGAAAGCCGAATTACAACGCCAGGGTACAATTATAACATATCCTCTAATTTCAGAGCGACTTCTAGCCCGATTTCGTAAGGAGAAAACCCCCTTATATAATATTCAGTCCCTACCCACAGAGTCTCCTGAAACTTTCGCGGATAGGATTAGACATATCCAATCCGCCATTAGTTTGAAAGCTCAAGCTAACCCACTCGAGGCCTTACAAACAATTTTAGATAAACTGGCCACTGATGCATTCCTGAAGTCACTTCCTCAACCGCTTCGTAATGAGGTGCGAACTAAGCTACCTCAAAAATTAGACGAAGCACTTTCTTACACATCTCACCATAACATTACAGCTTCTATAGCAGAAAGAAGCTTGATGAATAATGAAAATGAATTCACAAAAATCACTAAGTACGTACAATTTATATACAACCAAATACTAAAGTGTCAGAAATTATACGAAATAGTTACTATTTAATATTAACCTTTTTTAAAAAAATTAACAAATGTAAATAAAAAAACATCCTCTAACCAGAGAATTGATTTTTTTTTTTTTTTTAAATACCTAGTTTTATCTTATCTAAATTTTATCATTCACGTAGTTTTTTAGAGTAGATTGACATCATTAGTGAAAGGTAGGGACAAAATTGAAAACAATGGGTAATTTCACTTTGTTAGAGGGTAGGTAACAACCCTTTTACTTTGACTAAGATTTGAACAATAACAAAATCGCTAAGAGAGAATTCATTTTGGACTGGTTATCTATTAAATGAAGAAAAAAATCCAGACACAATTCCACCTGAATGAGTATTCTGAACCAAAAGTTCCCGATGGATCCCACTCTGCCCGTAAACGAAATGTCTAAAATGGAATAATCAGTTTGAAAATCACCCACATACCTTGGCAAGGTGAAAAGGTTCTCGGCCTATAGTGAAAATGAGTTTTTTTTAATTTTAAAAATGCAATTATTTCTCAATGTAGTTTCACCGTTTAGTTCAATATATTTTGTACAACGTTTCTCCAATTACTGGATTCAGTCCCTGAAGTGCGATTCTGGAAGGTCTTCAAAATATCCATTTACTGCTGCTATCACCTCTTCATTTGACCCAAAACGTTTTCCAGCCACAAATGTCTTATGGTTTTGGAATAGATAAAAGTCAGAGGAGCGAAACCTGGCGAATAGGGAGTATTCCAATAATTCATACTTCAAATCCCTCAATTTTTCCACTGCGAAAGTGCCTTGTCCTGGTGAAAGAGGATTCTTTCTTTTGCAAACCAGGCCTTTTCTCTCTAATTTTTTTCATCTAGCTGGTCAAGAAGATGTGCGTAGTATTCACCCCTAATTGTGTCACCCCTAGGCAGGTAGTCAATTAAAAGAATCCATTTGAAATCCCAAAAACTACTAGCCCATAACCTTTGCAGCCGATGCAATTGTCTTTGTATTTTTCGCTGCAAAGCCACCAGCTTCTCCCCACTGGACTGTTGTTTTGACTGAGGTGTAAAGGGGTGAACCGACGTTTCATCCATCGTAACAAATCAGCGCAGACAATCGGTTGGATTCTTCTAAAAATGGCACAAACATTGTATCCTCCTCATCGATTCCTCATTTATTTATGTCTAGCATTTAATAAATGCGATACCCATCTACACAAAGCTTTCTCATACTGAGTTCTTCGTATAAAATGTGGCATACCCTTTCTTGTGAGATGCCTTAGTTATCTCATACACCTCTAATCGTCGATCATCTAGAACCATATTGTGTATCTTCTCGATATTTTCTTCGGTAATTGCAGTTTTTGGCCATCCTGTACGTGGATTATTTTCAAGCGATGTACGATGTACGACGTTTAAACTCAGATGCCCATTTTTTGTTACTTTTGATAACAAAAGTGCAGACTTCTTATACACTTTCAGCAACTTTGAATGAATTTCTGTTGGCAATAAACCATCCAAAACATAGAATTTTCTGATAGAACGGTATTCAAGTTTATTCATTTTTGAAAAAATCATACAGTACGCTTACTATAAACAGTCGTATAAAACAAACTATTTGCTGATCAAATTTGCATTTGGTATTTACTTTTGCAACAAGTATGCCAACATAACAAAACAGTAATTTCATTTGTAGCAGCAGTGACATCTATGTGGTAGGCCGAAAACTTTTCACCTTGCCCTAGTACAAACTCACACTTATTGTCAATTCGCTATAAACATTTCGTACTCGAGGATCTAAAAATATTATTTCCTATGAATACTGAATTGCGAAATTTCGCAAAAGTTCTTCATCTTAAAGCAGTGAGAGAACATAAAAAAAAAAAAATATATACAGGGTGTCCCAAGGTATATGGATAACGACTTTTTCTCGGAAACTAAGATAGCTAGAAAAAAAAATAAAAAAATACGTGTCCCCGTAGTTCTTTGT
The DNA here is from genome assembly GCA_011037195.1 of Triatoma infestans. NCBI lineage: Eukaryota > Metazoa > Arthropoda > Insecta > Hemiptera > Reduviidae > Triatoma > Triatoma infestans. Next base: position 77,108 of record JAAEAF010014570.1, on the reverse strand, counting down.
TAGAAATCCAAATTTAATTTGCAAATTTGTTTTGGTGCTTCCAGAAGCGAGATACAGGCACTAACTTCATTTTTTTAAATGGGGAGAGATGTGGTTTTTATTTAAGAAATAGATTCCTCTATTTTTTAAAATTTACTTAAACGGTTTTTTTTCTTTGAGCGATATTTTACAAGTTATGAATGAAAATATGATTCCTATAAGAAATTTCAAAATGATATTATAAAGGTTTTTTGATTGAATAAGAAGAAAAGTACTAATTTTATTATAAATTTTACTCCTCATTAATTACAGATCTTGCTCGAATTGGCCTCCACCATTAGAGATGTATTTCTTTGGTCGTAAGGTACAATTGGCCGGGAAAAAGCATGAGTGGGGGGCCAGTTTGAGATAGATCTGTAATTAATGAGGAGTAAAATTTATAATAAAATTAGTACTTTTCTTCTTATTCAATCAAAAAAACCCGTTATAATATCATTTTGAAATTTCTTATAGGAATCATGTTTTCATTCATAACTTGTAAAATATCAATCACAGAAAAAAAACTGTTCAAGTAAATTTTTCTTACAAAAAATAGAGGAATCTATTTCTTAAATAAAAACCACACCTTCCCATTTGAAAAAATGAAGTTGGTGCCTGTATCTCGCTTCTGGAAGCACCAAAACAAATTTGCAAATTAAATTTGGATTTCTAACAAAAAAAACTACGGGGACACGTATTTTTTTACTTTTTTTCTAGCTATCTTAGTTTCTGAGAAAAAGTCGTTATCCATATACCTTGGGACACCCTGTATATATAATAAATTTGGCATTATTTCATTTTTCGAGAACAATGTGTGAATCTTAGAGACCTACACCAGCCATATAAGGATTATAACATTACCGAGTAGAAAAATTATTTATTATGATGGTCAATGAATCTGATGAATTCTAGTTTTTTTTTTTTTTTTTGTTTGTTTTTTTAACATCCTGGGTAATAAATTCTTGTACTAAAGAGTGACAAGAATATATTCAACAGTCTAGTCCTATTAGATATACTTCTTGATATTTCCATTATATTAACCCTACTGTTGAAGACCAGAAAGAAGAAGGAATATGTAAGAAAAAAGAAAAAAAGGGAAACAAAAGAAAAAAAGAAAGACTTGCACATCCAATAAGACCGCCAAGGAAATCCCTCCCAAGAGCAGACAACCAAAAAAAAAAAAAAAATAAAACGAATTCCGGAATGGTGAAAGCTAGCCGGGGGGATTAATGAAGACAGTAAGAGGAGAGTTGAAGGATAGATCTGAAGACAGGTGTATTTCTAACGCGTAGAAAGGTTGAAAATAAAGGATCATCATTCCTTCTTTTTTTTGTTCTGTTGCAGACAATATAAGAATGAGAAGAAAGAGCTAAATAAAAAAAAAAATACAGGTAAAAAATACGAGAATTGTATGTGTTGGGTGTGTGTGTATGTTCATTTTTAGATTTTACTGTTCTTTTTTCGTAGACTTTGAAACATGGTGCAGAGCTGTTTAGCTATGAGGTCTGGAGCCTCCCCTATCGCCCCCCGATACAATCATCTCTAACAACGGCTGGCTTTTTTTTTGTTTAATAATAACAACAAAAAACCTAAAACACTGAATATACATGTTTAACATATTTCATTCAAGATATCTTCCATAACACCTTCAGTACTTTTTTTTGGAGAGTTCATTATTATTTATTACAACGTAAATAATTACCTTAGTCGGTAGAGTTGGGAGGTAACGGGGACTTCAAGTATTTATTTATTTTATAAATAAAAAAGTAAGGTCACATGATAAACACATTAAAATATTGTTGACTAATAAACAATTTTCTACGTTAAATAAAAAATAAATAAAAAATAACGAGATGAACTCAAAAAATGTTGGATCATTTCCAAGCAATTTCCAAACCTTCATCTATAAAATAAGATTATAAATTCTGGAACTAATTTACTGGAAATAGGTTTAGAATAATTGTTTGGAAATATAATAGAATTTCTATGTAATATATGTACATTTATATTGAGCAGGCCTGAGGACCAGTTTTGTCTCCAAGTACTATTTTTATCACGAATTTAATTGTTCTTAAAAATACACACACACACAAAGGCCAATAATAAAGCATACTTTTCTCGTTTTGGAACAAAGCTTGCGAAATTTTGGAGAATCCCTTGTATGAGTGGTTTAGAACGAGAGCAAGGTGAGCTTGGAGGATGACCGATGGTAGTCAAGATCAAATGTGGAAGTAAACATCACGGCTATGGAGACAACAACTATGAGGACCGGAAAGTGATATTGTGACAATTAACCGTTAGGGCATAACTTTTAAAAATTAATAAAATTCTTGATACATTTTTGTTATTCCTAGGAAAGAACGAAAAAATTGTTTTTACCGAATGATCAATATGTTTTGTGTATGCGTGTGCGTGTGTGAACAAAATATCACAAAATCCAAAGAACAAAATCGCAAGAAGTTCAAATTCCCTATTAGGTAGGCCACTATCGCAAATGGACAATAAGGCGGATGCCCTGGCAAGGGAGGAGGACTGCAAGTACACTTTCACAGGCCCCAAAAATCCTCCAGCGGTGTAATGGTACCGCAAGCATAATGCAACCACAGCAGAGAGACTACTCTCTCTGGTTAACAGAGACTACTCTCTGACTTAGGCAGGCTAGCCTAGAGTGGGAAAACCTGTGCATATAAGCCAGTGGGAATCTATCTAGAGGATATCTATCAGATACAACCATACAACGGTACATCGCATCGTGTCCATATCTTTACTCACACCATTCATTCTATCATTTTCATGATAAAGTCCAGTGCAGTTAGTGTAAACTTAGCTACATTATATTAGTGTCTTCATATCTCCTTCATTTAATCAAACCTAATTTCTCTCCTCAACAACTTCATTATAAGCGGTCTGTCCAAGAGCTTGATTCAAATTTCCATAAATGATTGAATGGAAGTCTAGCGTAAGTAATGAGTGGAAGAAAACAACAGGACAGAAGAAGGCGAAACTCTTTTTATCAAGAAACATTCCCCCAAAATTCATCAAGGGCCTACGGAACCATAAACGGAAGGATGTAAGGATACTAGTGCGTCTTCTACTAATAGGGCATGTAGGCTGAATAGGTAAATAGACCAGCTACTACTTACAGAGGACGAGATGTGCCAATTCTGTAAAGGCTGAGGAATAAAACCCCGGTACGAATTTCTTTATCAGTGCGCCAGCCTGTTGAGGTTAGTGTATCTTCGGTTGGGATTATGTAATCCCGAAGCCACGAGATTCATGAAAGAGCCACTTTCAGCTTAAAAGGATGAAGCTTAAAGGCCTACTATTGAGGATCCACAATAGACTTCCTAGTGTAGGTCGCTGTAGTATGAGGCTAAGGCCTACTCTTTGTTAATCTAATCTAATACCCGTGGGATTTAATGAATTAGAACTATACAAACTGCTGTAAGACAAAATTGTCTTGAGTATTAATAACAGATTTTTACTTCTATTTGTAATATATTTCCTTTAACATTGATCTTTAGAGAAATGAAAATAGTAGCTTAATAATTCGTAATTCAAGTTTTTAGCCGCAAATTTGTATGTAATGTACACTTTACTTTGGTTAAATAGAGGATGAACGGCATTATAGGTAAGAGGATTTAACAGTTCCTTGATTCTATCGTATAAGTAGTGTTTTAAGTAATTTAAATCATATTCCTAGGTAATTATCTATAATCTATCCTCAAGTAATTCACTTACATATATATATATATATATATATATATATCGGATTAAAAATCTTGAGCATCAAGTGTAGAAGTAATAAAAACATCCACTGGTCCGGGTTTCACAACTACTATTTAAATAACTAAAAAACTTTGCTAACAAGGGACATTCATGCATATTTACGTGCTGTTGCAACAGCACACACAATGAGTGGACAGTTGCTGTCTAGTTTCCTTTTTGTAACCACTCTTGGTTTAAAAGGATTACCTCAGCTGTATGTTGTTTGGTATGTGTGTTGTAGATAAAATTCTTCCCCACCTTCCTTACTCTTTCTTCCCAAAGGGAATTAACAAGAATTATGTTAGCTCTTTTTTTTTTTTTTTTATTCTTTCTTCTATTTCTTTTTTCCTAATTCTTTAACTGTGCTAAAAGGTTGTTGTGGCTTTTAGACTGTCACTTTTACTGTAGCTTTTAAAGTTTGTCTGTGTGTTCGTTCAGCTTTGTATTGCAAGTGTTCCACCACTCTTATGTTTTTCAAGAACTGGATGTCGGCAATTACTAAAATGGAAATGTTAATAATTTTTTTTTTCTTTCTTCCAATGTATTCTTGAGCTATATTTCTTTATTTTCCGGTCGGCAATGTTTGTCATATAAACTCTTATAACTTTATAAAAAATAAAAAATATAGCCCGGCTATCTTTTGAATAATGCAGTCTCTGTAGTTTTGATGTATATTAAGAAAACTTTTAATATACTTCGATTATAGAGAATCCTTTTCGGAGAATAAAGTATAAATTTATGTGAACTGAACCAGGGGCATTGTCAGCAGGAATAATAAAATAACCTTTTAATACGACCGGAAGTGTATTCTGAGTATAGTATTAAAAACCAATCCATAATTTTAATTTTGTATTAATACTTTTAAAGAATACATAATTATTCACAGCCAAGGAGCTGATACAATACAATCGCATTGAAAAACAAAGATACTTTATTTTTTATCTAAGCAAAAATATATATAAACTTCCAAGTAATTCGAAATAATTAGTAATATTTCAATAATAATGCAATGTTACAACAAACAAAAGTGATGTGTGTAATTTATGTACATATTGGAGGAGTATATATATATATATATATATATTAGTCAATATATACATACATATGTACATGTTACTTGTATACATATGTACTTGAACGACCAATCATCCAGTGATGGAAGTTTGTGACTATGGCAAGCTTACACAATAGCTATCCTAGGTGGTCGGCGTTATACGCTAAGATGGTCGCGTGGCCACCGCCGCTTCAGCCTCCGATTAGGATTTTTAGGAACCGTTGTGGTAAACATATTCTGGATTAGAGAATTATGGTGGCAATTTAGTTTGGAATGGAATTTTTTTGTGTAGCGAAATTGAGTTAGCTCTGAGATGTATGGAATGTTAAGGTCGGAGTGGATTGTGTGGTTGGAGATGTAGAAGGGAGTATCAACTACTTGTTCTTAGGATCTTAGATTGTAGAGTTTGAAGTCGGTTAAGGTTGGATTGTTTTGCAGTGTCGTAGAGTTCTATACCGTATGTCCAAATGGGGGCCAAAAGAGCAGTGTATAGCATTTTCTTGTTTGTCAAGTAGTCTTTTTAGCATTTTATATCTTCTTTTTTTTTTTAATTGAACATGCGTTCTACAATATCTCCATCAGGTTGAGGTCCCTGAGGAATCCTAATACCCTGACGGGCTCTAGAGAGGGTATATCTCCCTCCTCCACCTGGTAGCTACCCTGGTTCCTGAACCTTCTCTGAGTGGCAGCCTCGCAGTCTGTTAGGAGATGTATTGGAGTTTCCTCCAACTCCCCACAGAATCTGCATGAGCTGTCACTTTCCAAGCCCAGCTTAGCCAGGTGTCCTCTAAGTCGGCAATGCCCCGTGAGGAAACCCGTAAGTACGCGGAGCTTGTTCTTACTCAATCCAATGCAGGCCTCCGACCTCCGTTGGTTATAATTTCCCAAGCAGATCTTGGCCTGCCGCAACCTGGGGAGGGAGTACCAGAGTTGAGATCTCTTCGTCTCCTCCTCCTTCTTAAGTTCCTCTAACGGACACTGGTCGCTAATCCCACAAAAAGGTTCCGGCCCCAAAAGTGGTGTCACAGCGCCTATCTTGGCCAGGGCGTCGGCCGTCTCATTCCCTTCAATGCCAACATGCCCCGCGCACCCACCAAAGTGCGACATTGTTCCTACTGCCCAGATCGTTTAGTTTATCTAGGCATTCCCAAACCATTTTAGAGTTAATAGCTGGTGCACCCAGAGCTCTAATGGCTGCTTGGCTATCGGAAAGGATTACAATCTCCCGATTCCTATATCCCCTATCGAGGTTAAATTGAACGCATCTTCCAATAGCGTATATCTCCGCCTGAAAGATGCTGGGAAATTTACCCATGGGTTCCGAGTGCTTGATCCTTGGACCAACCACCCCTGTCCCAGTCCCCTCGAGGGTCTTCGACCCATCAGTATACCATTTTATGGCATGTTCCTTAATGCCCAACAGAGCGGATCCTTCGCTCCACTCACTATTTTATATCTTAAGTTGCAGTCAATTCGTTTCAATTAGTCGTTTATCAAGATATAATCCAAGATATTGTACTTGGTTCGCAATGGGAAGGATAATATTGTTTAAAGTAATGAGGAGGAAGAGTTTTTCCGTTTAAGGTGAATACTACCGTGTGTGTTTGGATTTAATTTCGCTTACGTTGATCCTCCACTGCCGGAGCCAAGGTTCAAAAATATGAAGATGGGATTGTAGAGCATGAGTTGCCATGATGGGATCCAAATATTACAAATAAAGAAATAAAAAGTGTGATGATTCTTTCGATTTTTGATCTTTTATCTTTTGATGCCGACAGAAAACAATAATCACATCATATCTCGGAAAAATAAGTAAAACATTATTTGGCCAGTCAGTCAGAACTGGACTGACCACTAAAAAAATTGCGGTTTAGATTTAAATCTGTTTGAACATTCAAAAAAACTACGGACAAATAATTTATAACTTTCAAAATAATAGGTTTATTTACAATTCAATGTTTAGTGCAGATTTACTATTTGATTTTTTAAGTAATATTTAAAGTTTGGAAATTTTAAAAAACAATAAATATTTTGATTCAATAATTATTACAATTATTAACACTGTCCCATATTGTTTTCAAAATATTTATCTAGTTTAAAAGTGGTCTGTTATTTGATTTGTTCATTTAAGATAATTATTAGAATATTAATTAATTATAATGACTTCTGAATGTCAAGGCAATCAATATATTGCGTCGAAACAAGTCTCTTCAAGACATGAAACTTCCAGGAAGTAAAGAAAACATTTTATAAGTTTCTACTAATATAGAATTCCGCCTACAGAGTTTTTAAGATTAAATATCAAACATTTAGTAAAAGAAAAAGATGGGAAAAATATGTAAATGTGAAAAGACACAACATGTGAGATCAAAATTTGCATACATCAGATAACTTAGCAAAATCAACAAACTGAATGGATGAACAGTTTTAAGTCAGGGAAGAATAGTTTCAAAAGAAAGAGGAGCATTTACAATCTTGACATTATTCATTGAGATATGTAGAAAAGTGTAGAACCCAAGAAAACCTATGAAACTAACAATTTCTTCATCAAATTTTCTATATACATCTCCCCTCTATGTGCATTGAAGTGACTATACATGTAGTACAGAAAAGAACACCAATAACATTGAACACAACAACTATAATTTGAAAGCTATCGTCATCACAAGTTCCTCACAATCTAATATCCATTTTTTTTCTTCTTCGGAAAAAAAGTGCAAATGAAAATTCATGAGAGACATTTTCCGTGGTAGCCTGCTTCATTTTGTGGTCATCGACCGGTTTCGGGCGTTCGCCCATCTTCAGGATGCGTTTGTCAAACAGTTGTATAACATAGATTTGTTTGCACAGAGCAAATTCAGTTTATACACTGACTGGTCTTTTTAATTGTATTTAAAACTAAACTCTTAAACTAGGTCAAAAGGAGGTATGGTGATGGTAACTGGGTGGGATAAGGAACCCTGTTGGGTTGTTAAAGGGGCAAATTTTTCTTAAAATGGAAACAACACGTGGGGGTCTAATTTTTAAACTCTGTTATTGGAGGGAGATTCACTTGACAATTAGATAATCAAAATAACTTTAAAATTAAATTAAATAACGATTTTAAACTAACACAATTTAAAATTACATACTTATAAATTTTATAAAGTATGCTTTGGGTTATCAAACAACCTGCTCATATATATTGCTTGGTTGTCTATTTGGTCTGATTATTTTAATTATTTTATGCTTATGTATATTTAATTTTTATTATTTTAATGGCTTAATTTTAAATTGTGTTAGTTCAAAATCGTTATTTAATTTAATGTTAAAGTTATTTTGATTATTTAATTGTCTAGTGAATTTCCCTCCAACAACAGAGTTTAAAAATTAGACCCCAACGTGTTGTTTCCATTTTAAGGAAAATTTGCCCCTTTAAGGAAACACCCAAACACGTGTTCCTTTCCCACCCAGCTACCATCACCATCCTCTCTTTGACCTAGTTTAAGAGTTTAGCTTTAAATACAATTAAAAAGACCAGTCAGTGTATAAACTGAATTTGCTCTGTGCAAGTCTATGTTATCACACTGTCTGACAAACCGATCACCCATTGTACTATATAGGTCTTCCATGGAAATGGCCTTTAAAAGAAAGCATTACACTGTATCACCCCCAAAACCCCCATAAATCAATTTTCCTGGAAAAATGTTTTAAAAAAAATCAATAAAGCCAGAGAAACACTCACACTACTTTCTCTTCCTGCATGTAATTCAATTATAAAATTGACAAGTTAGTTTTACGTTCGAAATTGGACTCATATGTTCTTACATAAATGTAGCGGTAGTAGAGGGGGTAACGTTATATCTACCCATAGAAAGTAAAACTGAAAGTACCATCATTGGGAAGGGATTATTAGCTGAATGGTTAGCGTACTGAAATACCACGCGGAAGTCCCGGGTTCGAGCCCAGCGGTACTGTCCTTAGATGTTCTTTTACAAGAAGCCTCTACAGCACATCTGTCCGGTGATGGACAGTGTTATTTTTAATGAGAGAATACAATCTGGAGGCCGGTAGTGAGTGCACTGAGAAGGCTGCGGGCACCAATTTACCATATATATTGACGCGTTTAGACCAACTAAAATTTAAAATCTATTGTCACAGATTCTTCAGAAACCACCTAAAATCAATTGGTTCGAATGAATATTATAAATAAAGTTGATACATTTAAATTTTTGCATTTAGTATTCAAAGTGAATCGTTTTCGAAGAAATTCAAAACAGCTCCAAAATAGATTCTCTTAAATCGCGCTATGGTTAACCGATATTCTTCATAATGTATGTGTTAGATTAGATTAGATTCTAACGGGGGAATTGGCTCTTCAGCCTGCGCCACCGCGACACCCCAAGTATTGTGGCACCCCCCTAGTTGGAGGCCCTTCCCCGATCCTGTCCTTAACCGGACTGTGGAATTGGGGGAGGGCTCCCAGGTGGTCAATTAGAGCACCTGCCATCAGAGACACTCTCGAGTCCTGCTTGCCTTAAAAGACCTAATAGGTCCGAGAGGGCGCCCCGGCTGAAGCTTGTTGGCACCAGTTTCTCTTTACCAAAGGAGACGGTACCTTAGCCAGACCTGCCCCTCGCACTGACATACCACGTGCAGCCGGCAGTGCACCGGAGAGTTTTGTCTCCTCTCCTTCCTGACAAAACTTACACAGGCTATCCGTTGCCAGGCCCATGCGATGCATGTGCTTATTTAGTCTACAGTGGCCAGTGAGAACGCCAACTGCTATCCTTATGGCCACCGGCAATGTATGTTACCGGTAAAGTATGAAATTCATCCAGATTTCAAAATATATTTTAATAGTAATCATTTAAAAATTAAATTATTACCACTTAAAGTACCAGAATATTGAAACACCATTTGGAATACTATGATTTATTATACTGAACCACTATAGTAGAATTTCCCCAAGTTAACAAATGAATAATAGGGAATATTTAAAAGAATATTTTTCAAATACACAAAATTTATCAAAAGAAATATAATCTGGTATCTGAGTATAAACCACGAATGCCTAGGCATTCTATTGAATGCCTGAATTTCATACTTTGCCGGTAACATATATAAATTTATAAGGATGTTAGTACCGTATATAATAGATGTGAGAAGAAGAGAGAGAATTAGAGAGGATGGATTTTAGAGAAATAAACTAGATGATATGCTGAACACTGTAGAATGAATAGATCATACAAACTCCAAGGACTTTATAGTAAAATAAAAGTTAGGTAGCGAGAGAATAATAAAGAGACAGACTGACTGAGTAATGAGAAGGTAGTAAGTAGACAGGTTGCTGACTGGTCATAAACTGACCTGAACTTTACTGCTGTCACTATGTTTATGTGAAACCAACAGTTCCCTCCCAGTGTGACCTAGGTGAGGAGTAACTAAATTTGATTCATTTAATGTGCTCTTCGGATACTATGAATCTTTAATGATTCGGATCCCATTACATCGAAATGGTACTTCAGAGAAAAGCTTCACGAATATTACTCTCTCAGAGCCCCCTCCCCCAATCAAGGGTCTAGAAATTTTTTTTTAGATAAAAGTGAAAAAAGGCGGGCAAGAGCACTCTGGCAGCGCAGCAGATATCCCTCTCACAAACATGCTCTCAACGTACTGACTAGACAACTAAAAAACGAACTACATAAATATTACAATAAACAATATGCCAATTACACTTCGACCCTTACTGCAGACGACAATTCTCTATGGGACGCTACAAAACGTCTCCTCAAATATCAAACTACTTCCTCCCCCCTACGTCACGATGATGGCTCCTGGGCAAAGTCTGATTCGGAGAAAGCTGAACTTTTTGCTACCCCTCTCACCTCTATTTTTGTACCTCTTTCTGATATACAACACATAAATCACACTGCTGACATTATTAAAAGTTTAGACACACTCCTCTTCCTCTCTCTCTCCCTCCTAATCCTATTACTCCCTCTGAAGTAACTAAAGTTATCACCAACCTTCCCAAAAAGAAAAGTCCGGGCTACGACCTTATAACTTCTCGCATTATTCAACAACTGCCACGTAAGGCTATAGTATTCCTGACAGCTATCTATAATGCAGTCCTCCGAACAACTCACTTCCCGACCTCATGGAAATTCTCCATAATACGTATGATCCGCAAACCGAATAAGCCAGCCCACCTTGCTGCCTCTTACCATCCCATCAGTCTCCTTCCCATCCTAGGCAAAATATTAGAAAAAATACTCCTCCAACGTCTCCTATCTATCCTAGAGCCTCTTCAATTTATCCCCCACCACCAATTTGGGTTTCGAAGTGGTTATTCCACTATCCAGCAGGCGCATCGTGTTGTAGATGCTATCGCCAGTTCTCTTGAGCAGAAACAATATTGTGCTGGCGTATTTTTGGACATTTCGAAAGCATTTGACTGCGTCTGGCACGAAGGTCTCTTACACAAACTCAAGAATATTCTACCAAGTACCTATTACCTTATCTTAAAATCCTACCTGTCCAACCGTTCCTATCAAGTCACCCAAGGATCTTCTACTTCCCTAACTTATCCCATCCTAGCCGGTGTGCCTCAAGGCAGCATCCTGGCACCTATCCTTTATACCTTATATACTGCTGATATTCCCGAGCATCCTAACACAACCATTTATACTTATGCCGACGACACCGCAATCCTTCCCTCTCATAATGATCCCGTAATCGCTCAACCTTCCCTTCAGGCCCATCTCCAAATCACTCGAGTCCTGGTTAACAAAATCCAGAATAAAAATTAACCCTAACAAATCCCATTATATTGTGTTCACCTTAAACAGAAAAGTTCTTCCTCCAGTTTTCCTATTCAGCACTCCTATCCCTCCGGCAGACCACGTTCGTTATCTCGGTATGTTCCTAAACAAGCGACTAACCTGGAACCCACACACCAGACTTAAACGGACTTCCCTCAACAACCGCTTCAGAATACTTGCTAGACTCCTTGACAAGCGCTCCAAACTCACTCTACAGAATAAAAGACGACTCTATACTTCACTACTCGCACCCATCTGGATGTACGGACTAGAACTCTACGGAACCACAAAACGTACCAACCTCAAAAGAATACAAAACCTGCAGTCCAAAATACTCCGACGCATAGTCGATGCTCCTTACTATGTTTCCAACCATACAATCCACACAAATCTGAAGATTCCTTTTGTCCACGATTTAGCAAAGCTCCGATACAAGAAATTCCACAGCAGACTTCCCCTTCATCCCAATCCTCTCGCCCAAACCCTCTCATCCACCACACTTCCAGGCAATCCTACAAGGCGATTGAAACGTCGTTGGCCCCGCGACCTTCTGGGTGACTAATGGTGGTTGTCACTGGATAACTACCATTCATGACCATCACGTCTTTGTTCATACTTTTGTTAGCCTATTTACTTGTTACATATTTATTTATGTAGTTGTAAATATTCAATAAACCAATTAAAAAAAAAAAAAAAGATAAAAGTGGGAGAAATTAGACAGTATAGATGTTTAAAATAAATACTTTTGGATCTATTTATTGAAAAAATAGGCCAAAAGAAAACTATTCAGAACTAACTCTACAGGTTGATAGATTCAAGATTTTTTGGATCCAGCTTGCGATATCTACACAAGAATATAAAGTCTGAATTTCCTGTGAATTTTCCTTTTTATAATATTTTGTTCACAGGAATTTGTGCTGGGTAATCAAAACTCAAGAGGACTTCTAAAACGTCTATTTCCAATGAAAACTCCACAAGAAAGCATGAAACTTGCAAGGAAAAGAGGGAGTTACATAGACTTGACTTAAGAAAGTAGATCTGGCGTTCCTAAAAACAATTTGCCTTTCATGATTGTCAATGAAAATGAATAATTTATGAATACACCTTCAGGCGACAGACAGTACGTAAAAATAAAACTCTAAAAAAGTGCAGCATGGATGCTATACTATGCTGTAACTTATTTCAAAGTTAAAATCCTTGTAAATATGGTTGAGTAAAAGTTAGACTGAAGAATTGTAAGTGTCAAGAAGGAGAACAAGGAAAGTAAGCAGAAGGAAGGGGGAAACAAGCATGCCGCCAAGTATAACTTAGAAACTTAACAAGAGTATAAACCAACTTTATTTGTGTAAATTTTGTACAAACAGAAAACTGTAGGGTAATACATGAATAATTTCCATTTTGTTCCAGTTAGTGAGATAGCACGAGTCGGGGGGATGGAGTGCACATACACAGAGAATGAACAAGTGTAAAAGAGAGAGAGAGAGAGAGATAGAGGTAAAAACAGCAGTAGAGTAAAAATAAATTCCGGGTGGGTGGGCACTTTTTGATTTAACACTGGAAATGGTGAAAACGGCGCACACGGGCATCATCACAGGATGACAGAATTCTTTCGATTTTTGAACTTTAATCTTTTGATGCCGACAGGAAACAATAATCAAATCATATCTCAGAAAAATGAGTAAAACATTATTTGGCAAGTCAGGCAGAACTGGACTGGCCACTAAAAAAATTGCGGTTTAGATTTAAATCTGTTTGAACATTCAAAAAAACTACGGACAAATAATTTATAACTTCCATAATAATAGGTTTATTTACAATTCAATGTTTAGTGCAGATTTACTATTTGATTTTTTAAAGTTTGGAAATTTTAAAAAACAATAAATATTTTGATTCAATAATTATTACAACAATTATTAACACTGTCCCATATTGTTTTCAAAATATTTATCTAGTTTAAAAATTGTCTGTTATTTGATTTGTTCATTTAAGATCTTTATTAGAATATTAATTAATTTTAATGACTTCTGAATGTCAAGGCAATCAATATATTGCGTCGAAACAAGTCTCTTCAAGACATGAAACTTCCAGGAAGTAAAGAGAACATTTTATAAGTTTCTACTAATATAGAATTCCGCCTACAGAGTTTTTAAGATTAAATATCAAACATTTAGTAAAAGAAAAAGATGGGAAAAATATGTAAATGTGAAAAGACACAACATGTGAGATCAAAATTTGCATACATCAGATAACTTAGCAAAATCAACAAACTGAATGGATGAACAGTTTTAAGTCAGGGATGAATAGTTTTAAAAGAAAGAGGAGCATTTACAATCTTGACATTATTCATTCAGTGATGGTGAAATGTGTAAAACTCATAGAAAACCTATAAAACTAACAATTTCTTCATCAAACTTTTTCTATATACATCTCCTCCCCTATATGTGCATTGAAGTGACTATATTGTAGTACAGAAGAGAACACCCATAACATTGAACACACCAACTATAATTTGAAAGCTATAGTCGTTACAAGTTCATCAAAATCTAATATCTATTTTCTTTGTTTTGGAAAAAAAGGTGCAAATAAAAATGCATGCTTTAATATATTTATGCCTTGAACATTCAAGTTTAAAGAAAATTCATTCTATTCGTTTTTGAGGAAACTCTTCAAAGAATTTCTTCAAATTTACAATCCATCATGATCATTTTTTTTTTTTCACTATTCTCTGTGTTGTTGAGATGTTCTCAACTTTTTATTTACAAAATTATACATAAGTTTTCAAGTTTTGATATATTTTAAAGATTATTTAATAGTTTTTATTCTTTTAATTTTTTATGCCTTGAAAAAGACAATATATTTGTCGAAACGTTGGCAAGAATTTAGGTTTTTTATTTTTTTCAAAAAAAGACCGAAACTCACGATCCTTTTCCTTAAATTTATAAGGATGTTAGTACCATATATAATAGATGTGAGAAGAAGAGAGAGAATTCGAGAGAATGGATTTTAGAGAAATAGACTAGATGATATGCTGAACACTGTATAATGAATAGATCATACAAACTCCAAGGACATTATAGTAAAATAAAAGTTAGGTAGCGAGAGAATAATAAAGAGACAGACTGACTGAGTAATGAGAAGGTAGTAAGTAGACAGGTTGCTGACTGGTCATAAACTGACCTGAACTTTACTGCTGTCACTATGTTTATATGAATCCAACAGTCCTTTTCTAGTCTGACCTAGGTGAAGAGTAACTAAATTTGATTCATTTCATGTGTTTCTCCGCTCTTCGGATACTATGAATCTTAATACTTCAGAGAAAAGCTTCACGAATATTACTCTCTCAGAGCCCCCCCCCCCCCAATCAAGGGTCTAGAAATTTTTTTTAGATAAAAGTGGCAGACATTTATACCTACATTTCCGGGTGGCCATAAGGATAGCAGTTGGCATTCTCACTGGCCATTGTAGACTGAATAAGCACATGCATCGCATGGGCCTGGCAACGGATAGCCTGTGTAGGTTTTGTCAAGAAGAAGAGGAGACGGCACTGCATGTGGTATGTCAGTGCGAGGGGCTGGTCTGGCTAAGGTACCGCCTCTTTGGTAAAGAGAAGCTGGTGCCAACAAGCCTCAGCCAGGGCCCTCTCTCGGACCTATTAAGTCTTTTAAGGCAAGCAGGACTCGAGAGGGTGCTCTGATTGACCACCTGGGAGCCCCCCCCAATTCCACAGTCCGGTTAAGGACAGGATAGGGGGAGGGTCTCCAACTAGGGGGATGCCACAATAGATCCTTGGGGTGTCGCGGTGGCGTAGGCTGAATAGCCATTTCCCCCGGTAGAATCTATCTATCTATATATACCTACATTTAGACAGTATAGAAGTTTAAAAAAAATACGTTTGGATCTATTTTTTTAAAAATAGGCCAAAAGAAAACTATTCAGAAATAACTCTACAGGTTGATAGATTTAAGATTTTTTGGACCTAGTTTTCAGATGATGGACCTAGCTTGCGATATCTACACAAGAATATCAAGTCTGAATTTCCTGTGACTTTTCCTTTTTATAATATTTTGTTCACACGAATTTGTGCTGGGTATTCAAAACTCAAGAGGACTTCTAAAACGTCTATTTCCATTGAAAACTCAATAGGAAAGCATGAACTTGCAAGGAAAAGAGGGAGTTACATAGACTTGACTTAAGAAAGTAGATCTGGCGTTCCTAAAAACAATTTGCCTTTCATGATTGTCAATGAAAATGAATAATTTATGAAAACACCTTCAGGCGACAGACAGTACGTAAAAATAAAACCCTAAAAAAGTGCAGCATGGATGATATACTATGCTGTAACTTATTTCAAAGTTAAAATCCTTGTAAATATGGTTGAGTAAAAGTTAGACGGAAGAACTGTAAGTGTCAAGGAGGAGAACAAGGAAAGTAAGCAGAAGGAAGGGGGGAAACAAGCATGCCGCCAAGTATAACTTAGAAACTTAACAAGAGTATAAACCAACTTTATTTGTGTAAATTTTGTACAAACAGAAAACTGTAGGGTAATACATGAATAATTTCCATTTTGTTCCAGTTAGTGAGATAGCATGGGTCGGGGGGGGATGGAGTGCACATACACAGAGAATGAACAAGTGTAAAAGAGAGAGAGAGAGAGAGAGATAGAGGTAAAAACAGCAGTAGAGTAAAAATAAATTCCGGGTGGGTGGGCACTTTTTGATTTAACACTGGAAATGGTGGAAACGGCGCACACGGGCATCATCACAGGATGACAGTGAAGAAGGGAAGGCCCCGGTAGGGAGACGGTTTAGTGGAATCTCTTCATTCGTTTATTTTTAGCATGCTAATACCAGAGAGAGAGAGGAAGAGAGGTACAGCATGATTATTCCGGATGGGTGTAGGCGCAACGGTAAAAAAACAATAACAAAACAAGTTTTTACATCAGGATTTCATTGGATACCTGATAAAAGTCATATCAGAGAATTCAACTCTAACAATAGCATTTTTTCCAAAAGCTAACTAATAACAAAAACAATAAACTGTAACATCCTGACATGTTTATCGTGTTTTTATAAAAAAAAAAAAAAAAAAATTACATAAAAAAATCAACTTTTGTCTGTGTCTGCACAAATATCTATAAATTTGTCTTTTTTACAAACTGTTACAAAAAACTGTTACAAAAAAAAAATTGCATAGATTAAATCACATTGTATTTTGATTTCTCTTACTCCTAGTAAGAGGAAGTATTGCATTACTTTCTCTTACCCTTAATAATAGAATATAATGCGATCGTCTAATATTATCAAAACTTATACGAAATGTTCACATAATTTCCTCTTAAATTAATAAATTTTTTTTTAAAATCGTAACATTTTTTAATGTTTAGTTTGACTGGTCATAAAAAAAAAAAAAAAAAAGGAAGTATGAGTTATAATTGTAGGGCAATCTTGTGTGGAGCGCGTTTTGTCAAAACTGTGGCTGCCCATGAAGTTTGACAAGTAGACGAGTATTGCATGAGTAAAACGGAAAATGTCATAAATTCAACTCAA
This sequence comes from Triatoma infestans, assembly GCA_011037195.1. Classification (NCBI taxonomy): domain Eukaryota; kingdom Metazoa; phylum Arthropoda; class Insecta; order Hemiptera; family Reduviidae; genus Triatoma; species Triatoma infestans. The sequence goes on along the minus strand of JAAEAF010014570.1, from coordinate 59,919 downwards.
TTTAATTAAAAAATAAGAAAAAGTAATAAATTCACACGGATATTTTTTTAAGATATTACTTTCTCTTACTCCTAGTAAGAGGAAGTATTGTAATCCGGATATCAAATTTTCGATATCGAGTTTTCACCGGAAACATCCGTTTTGAGATGGTTTTGAGGAAATATCCATTTGAGGGGTTTTGAGGAAATTCCGCGTCTGTGTGTGTGTGTGAACAGCATAGCTCAAAAACGGAAAAACCATAGAAACTTGAAACTTGATATTCCGTTTAGGTATCACCATTGCTCTGACAGTGGGTCATCTGTCAAAATTCCTCAACCGGAAGTACCACTTTACTTGTTGGTTTTTTTTTACTTTTTTGCATTTCTTTCAAAAATAGCTCGGACGATTTTCTTCAAACTTGTTATATCAACTACACATACAAAGAGCTACAACTTTTATTTCAAACATTTCTCTGGGAAAATTCATTTAAGGGCAGTTATGGGGAAGAGGTGCTGTAAGGTTTTCATCTAAAGTACTATTTCAGTTTATTAAACAATTCTATCATCTAAATAATATTAATTAGAATTGAATACGTTGTTGAAATTCCGAGTTTGAAAAAAATCGGATAACCGGAAGTGCGTTTACTTTAGCACTTTACTAAATGATTTTTTTTTCACTTTTTCGCGATTTTCTCAAAAATGGCTCCGGGGATTTTCTTGAAACAACTTATATAAACTAAACATGCAAAGATCTACAACTTTTATTAAAACATTTCTCTGGGAAAATTCATTTAAGGGTATTTTAGGGGAGGGTGGGGTTACAGCTTCTCTAAAGTGATATCATAGTTGATTATACAATTCTATCATCCAAACAATAGATGGCCTAAATTCCAAGTTTTTAAGAAAATTAGTAACCGGAAGTGCGCTTTTACTGAACAGTTTTTTTTCAGTTTTCGACGAATTTCCGTTATTTTGGTACACAAAGTATAACGTTTGTCAATTATAATTTTGGGACAGAAGAAAGAGAAAGTTGTGTGGTGTTTCACACCAGATTTTTTTTTTTTTTTTATGTAAGTTTAATTTTCAAGAAAATTAAAAAAAAAAAAAAAAAAAAAAAAATCAATATAAAATCTGCATTTTCGGAAAAGCACTATTCAGAGATTTCAAAATATTTATTATCATAATTTTTTTTTTTAAATTTTTTTAGAAATCTAACAAGATCGCAATAATTAATCATACAGTAAGAGAAAATAAATAAATAAATAGAAAATGTAAACAATGCGAAAAGGGGCGTGATTTACCCCCCCTCTTAATCCATACAAAGGATCATATTTTAGAGAAAAAATTTGTTAAAAATGAAAAATGAAATTTCTATAAAGATAATACTATTCTGATAAAACGGAATATGCGCCTAAAGTAAAAACAGAAAGGTCTAGAGTAAATATTTTATTTGAAATAGATAGTATAATATGAAAGAGGATGAGAGAGTGATATTGGCAATGTTGTAAACATACAATGAAGAGGGCAATCCGGAAATACACATTATATTTATATCATGTATTTAAGTGTGTATTTATGTATCATTTTCACTCTTATATTTATATATATATATATATATCTAAAAGGAGACCAATAGAAATGATATTTGAAGAAGTAAAAGGTTTATGGGTGAAAAGTTGTTTGATATCCGATTACAAACAGGTCGAAAATACACACCTGTCCTCACAATCATATTATATCTCTGATAAATCCCCTAAACATAGAAAATATGTGTCCACATTTAATAGGCAGCGAATTGATAATATATAAACAACTATATAAATTCTATATTTATCCTTGTCCAGACAATTTTACAATCCTTATTCTTATTTCGACTTAAAAGAGAGTTTTTATATTAATATGTTTACTTTATTAATCACAAGAATTATGAACTAATAATAATAATAATAATAATAAAAATCAAAATAAAAATAAAAATAAAAATTAAAGAAAGGACGAAAGAGTAAAAGGATGTTTTCATTTCTGTCCATTAATTATGGTTTTTTCATCAATCGTCATAATTTTTATTTAATGAATGTTAATTCAGTTTTTATATTTTTAATAACTGAAAGGTTTCATTCAATATTTGAAGGGGAAAAAAATAGAGTACTTAAAATATTCAATAAAGTCGCATATCCGGTTGATAGATTTTGCACGAAATCTTCGAGTCTGAATATGGTGGTAGTACCTAAATGGAATACCAAGTTTGAGCTTTCTGCGACTTTTCGTTTTTGAGATATTCTGTTTAAAAAAACACACACACACACCCACACAAACAGACCATAAGCGGAAAACATTTTTTCTTATTCAGAGGACCCTAAAACATATATTTCCGGTGAAAGCTCAATTTAGTAAATCTTGGGCGATCACAAATATTTCCTCTTACTGAGAGTAAGAGATAGCAGTATGCTTCAACATACTTCAGAATCGCGGGATATTAAGCGGCTTAAAGGGCTTTAGCATTCAAGTTGGCACCTGAGTTCGCTTCATCTTCTTCTTCTTTCCACGCTTCTTGGCTCAGGTTCAGAGGGACGGTAAGTCACGCATCAGTGGGAGACCCAGAACGAACCTAACTCGGTAGAGAAAATATTTTCTCATCCTTCTTCCCTGCGCATTATGCATTGTAGTAATATCAGAAATACCTCTTTAATATACTGCCCGATGGCTGTGAGGACTTCGTGGTCAATGTTTGTTATATCTGGCGTGTGTCTTCCCCAAGTCTGTCGGCATCCATGAAAAGTCCTCAAAGGAGTAGATAAAACAGGGACACAACAGGCATTAATTTTGCTCATGACACTTCCATGACACTTTTAGGGCGAGACGTGAAATTATTTGTTAGGGTGCTCATGATCAGTCCGTCCAAGCTGTGCGCACCCTTAACTATGCACTGTCTAGATATATATACGAGTATATATATAGGTATCTATGGTGACGATCGCACCCATTATTCTATTATCTGCCAACAAAGCGGGGTGTCGGTGGTAACTTTCCCTCTTATAATGCGCATAATGCATTTTACAAGCCCTTATGCCTTTCCCAATATCATCGGAAAATGCAGGACAATCTCGTGCTTCCAAAGACGGTCTCTGCGATTGGCATATAACTTATGATCGTCCATATTGTGGATGCTCCTCGGACCACCCAGAGATTCCTTCCTTGCAGCCAAGAAATTCCGTCTAAAGACAGGGCCGGAAGTACTCTAGATCGTGGGTGCCATAATAGACCCATGAGGTCGCAATGGCGTTGGCTTCGTAGCCGACCTTCCACAGAATCTAATCTAATCTAAGATAGTTCATATAAAGCAGATGTTTCTACATTGATCATCGATGCTACGAATTACATATGCCCAAGCTGAGTTATAACGGTAACAACGGTGCCATCAAAAACCAAAGAGACCTTTGGAAAATCCCTTTGCTCACTTGAATCATCTCCGTATACAGGCTCTTTCTACCCCACAGGGGACACTAATGGCTGTTCCCAGAAACCTAGTGAGATTGGAAGCTACTCCAACATGCAATTATGTAGTCAGAATATGGATTCTGGTAAGTCAGGTATATGGCCATTCGCTAAAAACTTTTTTCGTTCTCAGATGACCCAAAATACTATTATATATTTTCGGTAAAAATTTAATTTCGAAATTCTGACGACCGCAATATTTCCTCTTATGGCAGTAAGAAACAGTAAAAATAGAAACAATGACTATTAGAATAATGGAAATATGAAAGACGTCTTTAGAAGGGAGAAAAGCAATCAGGAAAATAAGTGAAAAAAACATATCTATTGAAGTAGATGATAGAAAGAGAATAAAAGGAATTCCCTTTTAAACAAGTTTTTTACCTCTATGAACTGGAAAAAGAGAGATAAATCGTATTCAAATGTAAAGAGTAGTGTCATTCACCAAAGATAAAAGATCCCCGAACAAAAGGAAATTCCCCATCCCGTTCGTATACTTGAATGCCAAAGTGATCTCTCTCTTCTACTTAAATACGTGGCTCAAGAGAGTCACCAAACATTTTGTAAATATTGAAAGGTTTTCTTTCTTGACATATGAAGGGGTCAGTTTGGGTATATAAGGGGAAAAGAAAAATATAACATGAAAAAGAAGAAGTAAGGGGAGGGAAGTAAATTAAATGGAAAAATTCCACCACTTTACCATGCTTGGACCAGGAAACAATATAATGGACATCAATCGTAAAGAAAAACTACAAGAAAAAGATATAGAAGGCTTTCAAGTGGATTGTCTATGGAGGGGAATACCGAAGGGTCGGTAGAATTGTACAATAAATGTTGAATCACAAATCACAACTTAAGCCTGTAAACAATGATTGCGAGACATCGTGGCACACAAACGCTATTTAACTAAAACTCTAACCAAACTTTCAGATTTATGTCCCTTCAGATAACCTTTATAAAAAAAAAGAAAAGAAAACGAAAACCGGGAATAAACAGCATTACGACGGAAAGAACTGAAGAGTTAAACAAATAATAACTTCTAACTTAAAGAACTAAAAAAATGGTTCCAACTATTTTTCTTAAAACTTTGTATGAACATACGAGGGTCATTCAATAAGTAACGAGACAAATCGCTGTAGCTCAAAAACGATTTTATTTAATCAATACAAAACTTTGGCTACTTTTCAACATAGTCCCCATCAACATCAATACACTTGTCCCATCGTTCTTCTAATTTTTTGTATCTAGCATAAAATTCTTTGGGTGGATCTTGAAGCCACTATTGCACCTGATTTTTATTGGATATTTTCATTGGATTGAAAATGTTTCCCATGTAGAGCCTCTTTAAGGGGTCCAAACAAATGGAAGTCCGATGAGGCGAGGTCGGGGCTATAATTCGCAGGATCTCCCACCCCCTCTTTTTCTTGGTTTCTTTGTGGGCGTTCTAAGTTGTCTTGGAACCCATCTCGCACAAGTTTTCTTGTACTGCAGCTTATTCTGAATAATGTTATGGACACTTCCAACATTCGCGTGCACTTCTTCAGCTATCAACGCCTGTTGTCCTGATGATGAATGCGTTAATGCGAGATTCGAGGGAGGAAGTTGCAATTTCAACTTTGTTGACTCGTCATCCACTTTGTTACTCGTCACAGACACTTACACGGCCACTTTTAAACTGTTCTACCCGATTGTAAACGTTCGAACGGTTCAAACAATTATTCCCGCACATTTTCAACATTCTTATGTGGATTTCACTACCTTTGATACCCTCTACAACTAAAAATCTAATCACTGAGCGTTGTAATTCCGAGGTGCAATGCTCGAGCGGACTCACCATTGTTAACTGAATACATTTAAGGTTATGCTTACCAAATACTTTCGAACAGCTAATGAGAAACTAAGTACAAGGATATCAAGTTGAGGCACTGAAACTATTGTAGTGATTAAACAAACTGTTTCTGAGCTACAGCGATTTGTCTCATTACTTATTGAATTACCCTCTTATATGATAATGTAGGACTATTTTAGTTTAATATACGATTCTGTTGTGTATATAATATTAATTAGAATTAAATGTGTTGCCAAAATTCGAAGTGTGAAGAACTTCCAGCACATTTTTAAAATTGTTAATTTAAAAAGATTTTGACTTATTGATTGATAGGTTTATTATAATACCCTAATGAACTGAACCAGTTGGTATCATATAGTGTAAGTAACAGTTGATAACCTTCCCGAAAGATGTAAGATTGTGAAAACCTGTTGTGTGTCATGCTACATCGAAATGCTGGACAAGACTACACATGGATTTCTTAGGAGCTTTTGAAAAGAAAGAAAGTTAGTCGTTTTGGATGCAACAACGCAATGGATCATTTTATAGTATAGTAAATATTTTATAGTCTAATGAAATGAATGTTTTATAGCACCAGGAATGACAGCCTCAATAGTAATTGATAAATTAATAAAAATGATTGCACGATTTCATCTGCCATGCGCAATTGACGGAGCAAACTGTTTTTCCAACAAGACCATGCGGACATAAGGATTTCTGGGGGCCCCCTTACTGGCCAGTGTAGACTTAACAAGCAGGTGCGTTCCAAGGGCCTGAAAAGGATAACCTGTACAGGTTTTATCAGGAAGAAGAAGAAACACTGCATATACTGTGCAGGGGTGTGAGGGGCTTGAGGGCCACTTTAGGAAGGAAAAACTTATGCCTTCAAGCTTCTCCCAAGAGTCTCTCACTATCTCCAGGCCCCTAAGTCTAACAATACAGACAGGATTGGAGAGGATACTCTAACTTGTGAGTGCCCATAGGGGTTGCGGTGGCGTAGAATTAATACCCAATCCCCACGAATCTAAAGTGTTTTTGTTTTTAGGAGAAATAAATGTTCTGTGTTCCCCAATAAATTAAGCATACAACATCTAGTCGAAGCACCTTTCCATTCACAATGTAATAGCAGCGCCAAACTAGCTGTTTAGATAATCAAAAGATATTTACATTAAATATTAGCTCTTTCACAACCAAGAAATTTCAATAGAAACTTAAAAATGAATATCTATTACAATACAGAAATACCGAGCATAACATCACGGGAGAAAAACACGTGCAAATTTACTTCTTAAGAAGGATTATTGATTCTGTAATCCACAGAAGAATAAGATACAAACAACAGAAAATGATTGAAAAGAAGGACAACAATTGTCCAGCAATGAAATTCAAGATCAAGTTTCGGCAAGAGATAATCATTTGGGTATAAGGCAGAAATGGATAAAAGACATATACATCAACTTTATTAATAGAGAATCGAAGCACGGAATGAAGATTCTTCACATAGATAGTTAAGAGTGTTTCAGTAGGGTGGAGAGAATTTGTGTGGTTGAAGAATTAAGAAGAAGAGTTGGTTAACACTGGTTAAGTAATATATTAATAAGTAGAGACAGACTGCCTGGACTTTACAATAAAGAAATGTTTAAGGTAGAGTGGTCAGAGTAATGACACCTACCGACTGGATGTATTGAACTGAATTCTCAACTGTGTTTAACTGTGTTTTATGGACTGTCCGTCGCTATATTTATACAGCTTCTCCCACTCCAGTCCGACAGAGCGGTTGAGATTCTCTTGCTTTCTTTGCTGTTTGCTCTCTTGCTGTTACACAATTATTCCTGAAGATTTTATGGAAACAGACAGAAGTTTACCTTATTCAAAATTCAATATATTCCTGGATTCTCCAATATAAGAACTTTATTAGCAGCATTACCAGTTGCAAAGATATAATACACCATTAGGAAAAGTGATTTCTCAAAGTCTAAATGAGGATTCAATTTCTAAAAGGGTGATAGAAAAACCTAGAGAGAAAAGTTATTATTATTATAATCTTCCTGAAAGATGTAAGATTGTGGAAATTTGTTATGCCATTAATTTTTATGTTTTAAAAATATTAAATCTTTCTCTCCTTCCTCAAATAATCATTAAAAAAAAAAAACATTACTTACGTCTTCGATTAAAGCCTGAAACCTGGCCGTATTACGCCGCTCTCTCAGAGTTGACTTCTTCTCTTCCTCTAACTGTGCTTCCAATTCAGCAATTCTAGCTTCCAGCTTTTCCTAAAGAAAAATAAAAGACTAAATAAAATGAGAAAATATAGCTGGAGTTTATCAATAAAAATAGCAATAACTTTTGTCCAAAAGAAAAATTACCTAAATGCAAAAATCTCTATAAAAATTGAACAGAGATTGGCAAATAGGTACAAGTTCAAACACTCGCAAGCTATAATTAAACCACCTCCAGCCCCCACATACAAAAAAGTACGATGGTTGGTAACTTCACTACACTATTAAGGCTTTAAATAAAATAAAAAAATCTTACCCAACAGCTGTTTAGCCTAGAATACAAAAAAAACATCGACTTGATCAATTAACCCAATTCTTTGGTTATAGCGGTTTCCTTTACTGTACATACGTATTTAGAGTTATATACGCTTCTTTGGCGGCAAAGTTCAAACATATGTTTCAATTAAAACAAATGATTCATTTTTATTTAATATACTATGTGTAGCAAAGATTTTTTTTTTTTTAAACTTAGTAACAGGAAGTAATGCGATCCGAGTCATATTTTCAAAATACAATTTCCACCGGAAATACATGTTTTGAAGTCTCCTGCAAAACGAAAAAAAAAAAAAATGTTTTTAGCGAATATGTGTGTGCGTTTGTGTAAAACAAAATATGTTAACAATGAAAAAAAAAATCGTAGGAAGTTTAAATTTAGTATACCGTTTACTCACTAACCACCGCACCTATTAATAAACCGGAAGTTGGCGACATTACTGAATGTTTTTTTTTTTCTTCAGTTTTTTTGCGTTTTTCTCCAACGATTTTCTTTCAACTTCGTATGATATCTAACTTTTTTCCACTCTTTATTTACGTAATATCTACTCTTGTATGAAACTTTTCCCAAGAAAATTCGTTTTGGGGGGGTGTGGACCTGAGGAAACAGTAGCATTAAGCCTTCTGCCTAAAGTACCACATTTCATTACAATGTTTAATTTGAAAATTATAAAGTATTTTTTGAACCTTAGATGCCAGCCTGAACGAAATTATACTCGTAAAAGTATCAATTGTTAAAACAAATTTCTTAAACATTATCAATATGTAACGTTTTGTTACTTGTCAATTTTGTATTATATTTAATTCACTCCTGATTTCTGGTTATTTCTATTAAATTGTATGTTATTTATTAAAAATTTATTTCTACTACTTTTAAGTCCACGTGGTTGTATATTTTATTTTTAACTTATGTGATGTTGAATTTTTATTTAATTTCGTGGATTGGCTGCATTGTCAATACCTAGCGAGTCTACCAAAGATGGTCGTGTAGCTAGGTGTTGAAGGGAAGGGATTAGCTCAGTGGTAGCGCGCTGGACTAGCAACGCGGAGATCACGGGTTCGAGTCCAGCCGTGCTGCTCTTAGATTTTCTCTTCCTGGGAACCCCACAGCTCACTGCCCGGTGATGGACAGTGTTGTCTGTAACGAGAAACACTGTCCGGAGGCCGGCAGTGCACTGAGAAGGCTCCGGGCGGCAAATGACCACAGATGTTGAGATGCCTTAAATTTAAAAAAAAAAAAAAAAAAAGCTAGGTGGTGTTGACAATGCAGCCAATTCTCGAAATTAAATAAAAATTCAACATCACGTGTAGTGTTGAAACGTTGATAAAAATAATAATGTAAATTATATTTAAATATAATTTCGTTCAGGCTGGCACTTAAGGTTCAAAAAAAAAAAACTTTATAATTTTCAAATCAATCCATAAGCAGCCTATAAATATGTGTGAAATTAACAATGTTTAATATTAATATATATTAAACGGCCTCTACACGGTCAATAATATTGTCAATATCAGTATTGTGACAATATAACCATCAATACTCGTGCTAACCAATCACAAACTTCGTTACTTCAATAATATTGATCGTGTAAGGTAATGAAGTATTGTGATTGGTTAGCACTATTATTGATGGTTGGTTATATTGTCAATACTGATATTGACAATATTATTGACCGTAGAGAGGCCGCTTTAGAATCACTGATAGAATTCCAAATTTTAATGAAAAATCGGTTGACCGGTACATTGCGATTTTCAGTTTTTTGGATTTTTTTTTTTGTTTCGAAAACGACTGTAACGAATTTCTTAATCATGGAATGCTTAGTGCACAGATATAATCCTATCAGTAATATTTATAAAAATTTTCTGGAATTTGTGATATTAAATTTCAAATGATACTTTATGTGGGCTTGGTTGAATATCATTGGCTCTCTCTACAGGACGGACTATAATGTAATCACTCTAAGCTACCTGGTTAGGTCAAAGTTTCCTCCGAAACAACTTTATAATTTAAGTTAGGACTAAAATTTTAAGTTTCAAAAAAAAAATTTATCAGCAGTAAGAGAATGTCGTAAGCTTTTCACACCAGATTTAAGCAATAGAGAAGGTAAGTGAGTTTAGTATAAGCTCCCGCCCTTCTGGAACAGATCAATCTGGCGAAACCGGGTCTCAGTTGTCTTCCTTTCTGAATCTTTAGATTCTCCCATTGAAATTATATTAAAGACAACTAAACATATAACACAAGAATTAAACATCTTAAGACAATTTGTCATTTATAACTCTTGTAAATTGGTTTTCACCAGACTTTTTTTTTTGTTTATCTACTTTGGTCAATCGCAAACAAGTTTTGTATCAGCAAGATAAACGGCTCTTGGCCATCACACACCTGTCCCGTCAGAATAAAGAAAAAAATTGCAGAACTTGATGGTATTGAACTTCTTTTACCATGGAACTCTTATATTGTGGTAAGAAAATGTAATAATTTCACCGAACTTGAAAGTGGAGTACAGGAGTTTTTTTTTTTTAACAACGAGGGATCCAATAGCTGACAAAAAGATTCCTTACAACAGTCACTCACGATGGGCTTTTAATTGGGCATTAATAAAAAAAAATTCATAAAAAGTACTTATTAAAAACTGATTTTGAAAAAAAATCTGGTGTGAAACTACACACACAACTTTCTCTTACTCCAGTTTTCAAAATTTTAACTGACAAATTTTATAGTTAGTATATACCAAATTTAATGAAATTCGTCGGAGTTCGTCGAAAACTAAAAAAAAACTGTTCAGTAAAAAGCGCAGCTCCAGTTTATTAATTTTTTTGAAACTCAGTATTTTTGGCAATCTATTTATTTCTAATTAATTTTGTTTGGATGATAGAATTGTATTATCAAGTATGATGATAGCAGTTTAGAGAAAAACATAACCCTACCCCTCCTCAAAAAACCACCTTAAATGAGTTTACCAAGAGAAATATTTCAAATAAAAATTGTAGATTTTTGTATGAGTAGTTTATATAATAAGTTTGAAAAAAAATCATTGGAGCTATTTTTGAGAAAATCGCAAAAATGTGAAAGAAACAACTAGTAAAGTGGTACTTCCGGTTGAGGAATATTAACAGATGACCTACTGCTGGATCCCATGGAGATTCCTAAACGGAATATCAAGGTTTGAACTTTCTACGATTTTTCGTTTTTGAGTTATGCTTATCACATACACACACATACACACACACACAATTTTCTAAAAATCCACTTTTTTCGTCTCCGGGGATCTCATAACGGATATTTCCGGTGAAAACTCGATATAGAAAATTTGACACGATTACAATACTTCCTCTTACTAGGAGTAAGAGAAAGTGAAAAGGTATTTTTTTTTTTTTATATACACCCAATTAAAATTAAACTAATAAACAAAATGTTGGACTGGATAAGTGAATAGTAAATCATCATCATTTGAAATCAGGAAGTTGTTGGATTGTTTACGCATACCTAAGATAGAAACTTGAGCGGAGTAGTGACAGTAAAACTTTAGTGTGTACACACACACACTTACGGAGAAGCAGCTGTCCACTAAAACACAAACCTCAAACAATCTTCCCTACTAAAACTGACATGCCCTGATTAAGAGTCAATTGCAAATTAAATCTTTAATCTAAGTTAACAGTGGTCGGCCTAACTAAACTAGTTACAAAAAGTTTTCTCACTTTACTTAAAACATAAACAAAAGCCGCCAAGTTAATTAAAAATAAATTAAATTTTTAAGTAGAGTAATTTGTTTTTTAATAAATGATAATTATTTATACATATAAGTTATTCGTTAATAATGTAAAACAAAATAAAGTAAAATTTATTGCCTAAATAACTTCACCATATTAAAATCGAATTATGTAAATTCTGAATCGTGAATTATATTATTTGCCTAAGAAAAACTGAAGTATCTAGATTCTAGAGAGTTTTCGTTAAGAAATTAGAACATAGTTCTACAGTTTTGAGAATCCCAAGTCTCCTCTTCAATCTTCACGCAACTCTTTCTTAGATTTTTATCCTCCGGCAGAAATGTATATAGAAACTTAAGTCGGTTCCAAAGTTAATTTGGAATTATTTTTGTTCTATTTATTTATTTATTTTTCCTCACAAACTCAATCATATGATTTTGTCCGTCGAATCATGCATATTATTATTGTTACTGACCGGTTGCGGATTCTCATCCAACGTCAGTGTAAGGTTTTAAATTAATTCGTGTATAGAGATAACATCCAACGTCTAACTACATGTGTATATATCAAGCACTAGATTAGTTGATTCATCAATAATTATTCACAATAATTATATTTAATACAATTAATCACAACCAAAGAGTTCAGATTTCCTAGAAACCAAAAAAGTAATATATTCATATAAGATGCTCTAGAAGTTTCATTTAAGTCACAATATTTTCTTAGTTAAGCTAATAAGCTTATTTGGTATAATGTTTTCTTAAATAAAAGTAACTGTCACATATTAGCGCTCATGACAGGTTGTAAAATTAATTCAATGCTCTCCACCAAAACCGGAGATAATTAGAAGGAGTGGATAATAAATTTATAAATCTTTACTATGTATAGCAAATAGAAAAGAAATTAGCAGGACACCTAAGGCCGCTTGGTATCTCACGTTGATTAATAAACTAGAAAGGTTGTCATTTTCAATTAGATAACCTTTTATATACAAATCTTTCATAGGGCCAGTATAGTGGAAGTATATATTCTGGTCGATTATTTATATAGTGATATCAATTAGAAGAGCTGAATACGTACAAACACCAACAATTAAATTTTTAATTGTTGTTTCATGTTCAACTATAAACCATATATAATACAAGTTGAAAAGAAATATTATTCTATTTATTGCAGCTTTGCTATAAATGTAAAATTATGTGTGCTTTATCTGTCAGTTGATATTTTTAACGTTTATTTCTAGTTACCTTCTTTAACGAATGAATTATTTAATGTACGATTCAGGGATGTCTCTCAGTATTTGTTTATTAAACCAACAGCTTGGGCCCGACAATACTGGATAATACGGCCCGGGTCACAACCTTCTTGTTTCCCTTGTTGATTCCAAAGTTCCACCCATTGTTAGCATTTGGTTTTGTATCCACACTAAGTTTCCAACAAAGATCATCCTGAATGACAACACCCATAACTAATAAGTCAATGGATACAAACAAACAGTTTCGAGCTTCTCGTAACTACCACTTCTTGTAACTACCACTACAGTGCTCTACACTCTTTATACCAGCACTAAATCATAACAACATGACACCAGCCAGCCGTCTCAGGCATGGTGCTTTAAGCAATAAGATTCTCCTCCCAAATTCTCAGAAAAAGGATCAGATTTTTTTCTATATATAACAGGGTATCAGAAGACAGTACTTTGGAACTCGGGGGTAGTTTAAGGACCGTACCCCCCCTCTTGGGGTTTACCAGTCCCCCGTTGCAAGCAACGGGGTCGTTTAACAAGAGAAGGATGTCACTGCCATGGAGAGACTGTTAGTGCAATACTTCGCCCATGGCAGAAGTGCCGAACCGAGGCACTCCCCCACTTCACCCATTTAAGGGCAGGTTGAGATACGCTCAACCAGCGCGCAAAGTGATCCCACATAGTAGTCACACTCCACTCCCAGAAGCCAGAGAAGGCACTCCCTTGCAGGCTCTAGTAATCCGCGCACACCCAGCAAATGTGCTTCTAGCTACGGGCTGGCCCCGTGGTTTAATTTATATTGCGAGTATCCTCCCGCTCAACTCATGACCTCGGTCATTGGAGTTATTGGTTAAACCATGACCACTACGAATCCTACCTCAACTGCAAGCAATTTGCTTGGAAACTAGCTTGCGCCCGTAGTTCAATTTTTTCAACTCTAACCCGCTAGCATGACTGATCGCACGCCCGATGGATCTACAGATTCCATCTACTGATTCCTGTCCATTGCCTCAAACACAGGGGTTCAGTAACCCAGGATACTTACAGGCAACCCTGCAAGGGGAAAGGATCAGAATTGGATTAGGTGGGGCGTAGGATTCCCCAAACCTGGAGAGCCAGAAGCTGATTGCACCCCGAAGGGTGGGCGATGGTGACGCCACATACCCAGCCCAACAGAAGACAGTTAAATAAGAGTATTTAAGCATAAGTTGATACGCCTCTCGGTGATTAACCAAAAGATTGGCTACCTCAATGGTGACGGGTGGGGTCGGAATTAAGGATGGGAAGGATGTGAAAAGAAGTTAAGATAATCAAGATAAAGGTAAAAAAAAAAAAAATACATCAAAGGTGGTGTAAGTTTCTAAAATAAATGAGTAAAAAATGAGTTAAATCGGCATTACAAAACCACACTTAAAACAATAGTTCCATGTAAGTTTTTACTTTTTCTTACTCCTAATAAGAGGAAGTATTGTAATCGTCCCTTAGATATGGAGTTTTCATCGGAAATATCCGTTTTTAGGTCCCGTGAGTCCAAAAAAAGTGGTTTTTAGAAAATGGTCTCTGTGTGTGTGCGCGTGTGTGTGTATGTGTGTTTTTTTTTTAATCATTTATTTCTCATCATGCTCCGCTCAAAGAGCACTACATGAAATTTACAAAGTACATATTACAGCTTTATACATCAACATATGTGTGTGTGAGTGTGTGTGTGTCTAAATCTATGTGAACAGCATAGCTCAAAAATGAAAAATCGTAGGAAGTTTCAAACTTGATATTCCGTTTAGGTATCACCATGGAATCCGACAGTAAATCATTTGTCAAAATTCCTAAACGGAAGTAGCACTTTCTGAATTTTTTTTTTTTTTTTTTTTTTACTTTCTTGTCATTTTCTCAGAAATGGCTACAAGGATTTTCTTAAAACTACGTATATCAAGTAAGCATACAAAAATCTACAACATTTATTTAAAACATTTCTCGGGGAAAATTCATTTAAGGGCACTTTGTGGGAGAGAGGTACACGGTTACGGCTTCCTCTAAAGTGCTATTTTAGTTTACTATAGAATTCCATCATCTAAATAATATTAATTAGAATTAAATATGTCGTTGAAATTCCGAGTTTGAAAAAATCAGATGACCGGAAGTGTGTTTTTACTGAAATGTATTTTTCAGTTTTCTAGTATTTTCATGGAAATCGGTGCCAACGATTTTCTTTAAATAAAAGAATGTGAACGAAACATATAAAGAGTTACAAACTTTTATTTGAAACATTTCTCCTGATAATGTTTATTTAAGGGGGCGTTGGGAGAAGGGTATGTTTTTCTCTAAAATGCTATCATAGTTGATTATACAATTCTACCATCCAAACAAAATTAATTAGCAATAAATGGCCAAATTTCCCTCGAGTGTCAAGAAAATTAGTAAACCGGAAGTGCGCTTTTATTGAACAGCTTTTTTTTTTTTTTCAGTTTTCGACGAATTTCATTAAATGTAGTACACTAACTATAAAATTGGTCAATTTTAATTTTGAAAACTGGAGTATTGTGTGAGTGTTTCACACCAGATTATTTTTTTTTCGTATTCAGTAGTACTCTAAACATGTTTTCCGATGGAAAGTCAGTTTCAGTAATTTCCCACGTTCGCAATTACCTTACCTCTGGAAAGAGGAAGTAAAAAGGAAATAGTCTAAGACGTACAAATTCACAGGAATCTCGTTCTTGTAGATCAAAACTAGATAAAAAAAAAAAAAATTACATATAATAAACACAATTAGAATATTTTCAAGAAAACTATGAAGTTATAACTCTTTCCAGACTGTATGAACACACATAATATTAGCCTTACACTTTTATGAATTTTTTTTCAATAAAGTTGTACGTTTTCTTCTTAACTTTTAGGTATTTTGTTTTTTCAATCTGTATGGCTAAAAGATCTAATAAGTTTTTATAGTAAATACTTGTTCTCTGTTTTGTTTTTGTTCTTTTTTTCGAAGAGTTTAAGTTTAGAAACAAGTTTATAAGTTTTACTTGAGTTTATCGAAACTATTGTATATTCAATAGAACTATATTTGAAATTGACCCAGTTATATAATCCGTTCTGGAACTCATATTTATTTGTCTGATAAGGCATGTTTCCTATAAAGCGATTTCCTAAAACGAGATACGTATCCCTCACATTATATGGGACTCCACTGTATTTATTTTGCACAACAAGGGAAGGGAGTAAAAGATACGATTTAAAAATTCTTAAATAAATGTATTAAAACAGACACACATATATTAAAGGGTTAAGTAAAATAAACTAATTTGTTTCTGAATAAATTAACCATAACTTGAGTTATTATTAAAGAAAGGAAAACATCATTTAATGTTAAAAGGAATGGAAGCAAAAAAAAAGATGTAAGAAAAAAAAAAAAAACGAGTATATTAGAAAAGACATGTAGAATGAAAGGAAGGTTGTAAGTGTGCCAAAAAGGGGGATTCTGGAGGAGTGGGAAGGTTATCAAAATAAGTTATTAAGAGTTTATAAAGTAATAGTGAGTGAGGAGGGTAAATAACTTTTAGAGGCCTCCTCGTGTCTAGAGTGCACAGCCATACAGTTTAGAAACAGAAATGAAAGTGAAGTGGGAGGAATATATGTCTATTTTTATTTAGTCTAGGCGAGCGGTGAGTCAGTTAGATAGACAGCTAGCCGTCACTACTAGCCGAGATAAGACAACACTTGTTGGGAGGCTATGCCGCTGTCAAATTGCATCCTACCACTTCTATTTCATTCTTTTCCCCGCCGCAGGCTACAACCATCATTTCATTGTAGTTCTTATATACAGTTGGCTGATTGACAACTAACAAACTGAAGCGTTAAGCATTTCACCATTGTACAATTCCCCATCGTAATATCCTATTTTTTTTTTTTTTTTTACTTCAACTGAAAATAATTGGCAAGACAAAATAAATTTGATAAGTTCCTCATAATAAAACAAGAAATATTGACCCCACTCTTATGAATTCACAAAAAAAAATCGAAATTTGTTGTAAAAATATGTAATAAATTATAAGAATATTAAACTTTGGCTCCGGAAAAACTGAATAGTAGCACTTCCTCTTTCTAATATTTGCAATTTCACAAAAGATAAAGAAAATTATAAAAAATACTATTAAATAAAAACTATTTTCACCTAATTAATTTGAATCGAAAGACCAAGGAGTGCGTTATCTGGGCGTAATCCTTGATACAAGACTCACCTGGAGACTACACATTAACACTAAACTGCAACAAGCATACACCCGACTGAAACAACTCTACCCACTCATTATCAGAAACACACCACTCAAACACTCCTGCACCACACTACTCTATAAAACTCTCCTTAGACCTCTCCTGACATACGCCTGTCCAGTTTGGATAACAGCTAGCAACACACTGACAAAAACGGTTGCAGGCTTTCCAAAACAAGATACCGCGAATTGCACTAAACTCTCCCTGGTTTGTCAGAAACACACAAACACACAGAGAACTTGACATGCCAGATATATACACCACACACATGACTAAACTTACAGACAATTTTTTCCTAACGCTTCACACACTACCCTCAGCTTCACATTACCACATAGGCGAGCCTACTTCATCCAGACGATTAAAACCCAGACTCTACCAAGATCTCTGACAAAACTGATCTTTGTTTTATTGTTTCTTTATCTTTCAATAGCCCTATGTGTAAAGCTCTAAGCGAGCTGGCCCATAATAATTTGTAAATATAATATAAAAAAAATAATAAATTTTAATCGAAAAGGTTTTTGCCTAGAATCGCTAATTGTACCCAAACAAATAACAAATAATAAAACTTTTGCAATTTCTCGTTTATGTAATAACTATCCCCCCACTTTTCGGAAATCTTGAAAAATTTTTATTTCAGTTGTCCTAAAAATAATATAGAGGTAGTGGGAGGGGTGCATGTTAGCATCCAGGCAGGCAGAACACATTGCAGTCCAGAAGACAATCTCCAATAACAGTGAAAAAAATAAAAAAAAAAAAAACAATGCAATAACATTTGAAATAATCGTAACATCATCATCCCGATTCCCCCCTCAGAACCTACAAAATCAATTTTTGTAGAAAAAATTTTAAATAAATATAAAACTAAACATTTATATCCATCCTGTACAGTAACCCACAAAAACTTTAAAGAAAATCAGTACAGTCGTTTTCAAAAAAAAAAAATTCCAGAAAAGATAACCGATTTTATAACATCGGTACTTCCAGTAAAACCTATTATCTTCAACTTTTTAAAATTCCAAAAGTGTTTTTCAATTGCATCTTATAATTAGACAGGTGTTAGAACTATATGTTTGTACCGTAGTGGTTACTTTAGTGGTATGTTTAATGTTGGTGCTTCCCCCCCAAAAAAAACGTTGAAAAATTAAAAGTGATAGGGGCATTTATGTATGTAATTAACGAAATATCATTGGAAACTATTTCAAGAAATCGTAGAAAACTATTAAAAAATAAATAAATAAAAAAAAATTTCAGTGAAATCCCACATCCGTTTGATGGCTTTCGAAACTTTCATGCGAGATGGTGGTGAGTTACCAAACTAACAAGTTTGAGCTTTTTTTGCGATTTTACCTTTTTTGAACCATTTTATTCACAAAAACACAAAACACACACATACACACACATTCATATGTGAAGAATAACAATACACCGTAAAATATAAACAAACATCATAACGAAGATATTAAAACAAACAATTAATTATATTAACAATAATTATATTAATTAATATTAACAATATTAATTGTTGACAACAATTGAGTGTGTAATTTGATAAAAATTAAAGAGAAAGTGAATTGTATTTGGTATGTGTATAATGTAAACAGTTTGTAGTAGTTGTATATTGTTACAGTTCTCGTTGGGGTATTTGAGAACGCCCATATATATTAATTCGCTAAAAACACTTTTTTTCATTCTTAGGGGAACTCACATTATTTCGTAGTTTAAAAAAATCATCATTTTTCAAAAATTCGGTTCAAAATTCAATCAATACTTTTGTGAAGGATGCTAGAAATATAAAAATATATTTAATTTGAAAAAAAAATCATGAAGAAAACGTGACATTCCCTTGCAAAAGGACTATTCAGGTAGAAGACCACTATCGTCTTTTAGAGTTCATGAACATTGATAGCATTGTCTACACCTTCTTCTCACAGGGAAAGATTTGAACGAACAATTAGAAGACATTCCTTCAATACAGCCTGAACAGACACTCAAGCCAGAACACTTGTTTTTCGCTCTCTTAGAATCAGTGGCAGTTTCACAATATATTAATAAAAGTTTATAATATCTTTGTAAATAACTTGTAGTTATTATTTTATTAGAATATATTTATTGTTAGCAGTGGTGACTACTTTCTTATTACTAATACTTTTCTCTTAAACATATACGTATACTTACAAGCCCCTTTACTAAACCGCGCACGCCACAAGCTACCACTACACAAGCTACAACATAACATCACCAATTACATTTCTGTTTCTTTTATACGATTTATGAGAACGTAAAAAGAGAAGAGAACGTTAAATCTGTCTCTACTATTATTTGCGAAATCATAGTAATTAATAGCAAATAAATTTTCAATTTGGAAATACATGGCAATGACCCGAGGAATTATTTAAAGAAAAAAAAACACAATCCTTTACTTGCTCTTAAGGTGCTTTTAAAAGTGGAAGTGAAGGTATGTTCGTTTAGAACTTACAGATTAAAGTGGAAGGAACTTTAAATTCTTATCACTGTATTGCATTTAAACAGTATCAAAAGTGTCTGCAATTAATTGTTTACTTGCAAAACAATAAAAAAATATAAAATGGAAATTTACATTTTTAAATTCCTTTTGGCTATAATACCCGCCCCCATGTCTTCAAATTATGATAAGTATTTAATTGTTTGAATTATTATTTTCCAAAATTAAATTAGAATCATGTTCCAAATAACAGCAATGGTAAAAATTATTTCCGTTGGCTGGCACTGCACTGACACGGCTCCTGGCGCCGCCAATGATCATGTTGGACACGCCTTAAATTTAAAAATAAAATAAGTATTTATAGTAAAAAAGAAAGATCTAGGAAGTAATCAAAGAATTATTGTTTTATTACTTTAAATAATGTAATAATATAATAAAATCAAAGTATAGTATCAAGATAAACAAGTAAATATCCTTGAATCCCAAATGACAATAGAATGTTAGCCATCAACAAAGAAGAATAGTTTTTAATAGTGAATATAGAATATAATTAATAATTGTTATCAGATGACAAATAATAGTATGTCATTTATAAAGAAAGTTTATTAATAACAAACAATACAACAGTAAAATATAAACAAACATCATAAGGTAGTTAGACTATAGATATTAAAACAAATTATTAATTGTTGACAACAATTGTGTGTGTAATTTGTTAAAATTAGAGAGAAAGTGAATTATATTTGGTATATGTAACAATGTAAAACAGTTTCTAGTAGTTGTATATTGTTACAGTTCTCGGTGGGGTGTTTGAGGCGCCCACACATGGCTAGGGCGGGTGATAATGTTTGTGTGTTTGTGTGTGTGTGTGTGTGTTTTAACATAGTCCTAGAAAGTCATTAGTCACTACTACAACTTTAGATATCTGTATGTTTGTATAGCTGTGTACATTTACAAGTAAACTTTTATTTTAACTAGAAGGGTGGGTAAAAACCGTTCACCTGAACACCTTCCAATAGAAATAGTTACTTTACTAGGTGGGCGTTAATTTGTTGAGAAATAAGCTAAAATAAGAAGCACATTTTTTTTTTGTCTTTGATAATATTCTTTATAACTCTGACTATATACTCGTACATCTAATCTTGATGATTCCAGATGAAATCATATTACCAGAATTATGTAAACAGAATGCATTAACCAGAATTCGAAGTATGAAAATAATAAATCTGGTGTAAAACATTAACACGATTTTCTCTTATTGTTGTTGATACAATAACTTATAAAATGAAAATTAAATTTTCCTAAAGTTTAGGTGGGTGGGGAGGGGCAAACATCTACTCAGATAGGTAGTAGAATGAACTTCATTAATTAACAAAACCAAAAACATTTTGCTACATGAAAACGTTCCTGCACATCATTTGCATTTCACTCCATAAAATTAGCAGAGTTGGAATGTACCGTCACCAAACTGAAATATGGGAAGCAGAAATGTGGGGTGTAAGTGGTAGGAAATGGAAGTTAATAATTTTGAAGACTATTTTGAAGCAAGCATTTCTATATTGACTGTTTTTATGCACGAAAATCGTGGGCAAGGTGAAAATTTCTCGGCCTAGTAGTGAAAATGAGTTTTTTTTTTTTATTTTAAAAATGCATTTATTTCTCAATGTAATCGTCTTCCTTTAGTTCAATACACTTTGTCCAACGTTTCTCCAATAACTTGGATTCCGTCCCTGAAATGCAATTGTGGAAGGTTTTCAAAATTTCTATTTACCGCTGCTATCACCTCTTCATTTGATCTAAAACGTTTTCCAGCCACAAAGTTTTTAAAGTTTGGGAAACTTTTTAAGTCAGAAGGAGCCAAACCTGGCGAATAGGGAGGATATACCAAACAATTCCAACTTCATATCCCTCAATTTTCCCATTACCAAACGCCTTTGTAGGCGGCTGCATTGTCCTGGGGAAAGTGGATTTTTTTTTTTTTTCTTTTGCAAACCAGGCCTTTTCTCTCTAATTTTTTCATCTAGCTGGTGAAGAAGATGTGCATAGTATTCTCCATTAATTGTTTGACCCTTTGGCAGGTAGTCAATTAAAAGAATACCTTTGGATCACAAAGAATCCCAAAAAACATTCGCCATTACCTTTTCAGCCGATACAATTGTCTTTGCTTTCTTCGGTGTAGAGCCCCCGGCTTCTACCCACTCCTCAGACTCATTAGTTTCGATTCCTCATTTGTTTGTGATCAGCATTTAACAAATTTGCTGCACAAAGCTTTCACATACTGAGTTGTTCGTGAAAAATGTGTCCTACCCTTTCTTCTGAGATACCTACAACCTTAGCTATCTCATACACCTTTATTCGTTGATCAAGAACCATACTGTGTATCTTTTCGATATTTTCTTCGGTAGTTGCAGTTTTTCTCCCCCCGCTCTTCTCGTGGATCATCTTCAATCAATATACGATCACGTTTAAACTCAGCGGCCCATTTTTACTTTCTCTTACTCCTAGTAAGAGGAAGTATTGTAATCGTGTCAAATTTTCGATATCGAGTTTTCACCGGAAATATCCGTTTTGAGGTCCCATGAGTCCAAAAAAGTGGTTTTTAGCAAATGGTCTGTGTGTGTGTGTGTGTGTGTGTGTATGTATGTGAACAGCATAGCTCAAAAACGAAAAATCGTAGAAAGTTCAAACTTGATATTACGTTTAGGTATCACCCATGGGATCGACGGTGCGTTATGTGTCAATATTCCTCAACCGGAAGTACCACTTACTAGTTGTTTTTTTTACGTTTTGCAATTTTCTCAAAAATGGCTCCGAAGATTTTCTTTAAACTTGCTATATCAACTACACATACAAAGAGCTACAACTTTTATTTGAAACATTTCTCCAGGAAAATTCATTTAAGGGCACTTCTGGGGGAGGGGTGGGGTTAGGTTTTCATCTTAACTGCTGTTTCAGTATATTAGACAATTCTGTCATCTAAATAATGTTAATTAGAATTAAATATGTTGTTGAAATTCCGAGTTTGAAAAAAAATAGATAACGGAAGTGCGTTTTTACTGAAATATAATTTTCAGTTTTCTGGTATTTTCTCGAAAATGGCTCCAACGATTTTCTTTAAACCAGCGTTGTTAACTATACATATAAAGAGCTACAACTTTTATTTGAAACTTTTCCCCTGATAAATTCATTTAAGGGGACTTTTGGGGGAGGGGGGTTTATGTTTTTCTTTAAAATGCTATCACAGTTGATTATACAATTCTGTCATCCAAATTGAAATAACTAGAAATTAATATATGACCAAATTCCGAGTTTCAAGGAAATTAGTAAACCGGACAGTTTTACTGGACAGTGTTTTCACTTTTCGACGAATTTCATTAAATTTGGTACACTAACTATAAAATTTGTCAATTAATAATTTTGAGTACTGGAATAAGAGAAAGTTGTGTGAGTGTTTCACACCAAGATTTTTTTTTTTTACTGTTGATAACAAAGGTGCAGACTCCTTATACATTTTCACCAACTTTGGATGACTTTCTGTTGGTAGATAAACCATTAAAAACGAAGAATTTTATGACGGAACGATATTCAAATGTATTCCTTTTTGTCAAAAACACATAGCACGCTTATTTTAAACAGCCGTATAAAACAAAACTATTTGTCTAATCAAATTCACAGTTGTATTTACTTTTGCAACAAATGTGCCCACAAAAAAAAAAACAGTAATTTCCTTTGTAGCAGTGCCATCTATGGGCTAGGCCGAGAACTTTCCACCTTGCCCTAGTATGTATATAAAATTATAAAATGCAACATCTTAGGGAAAATTTTTTTTGTATCACAAATCGCAAGGAATTATTAGTTTCCCCCAAGCATTATTTTTCCACAAGTAGATGGGAATAAGGCAGCTGAGTTATAAGATGAGATAGATTGATAGACAAATCATTTAATGTGCAGAAACTTCGATCAAAATATAACGGGTTAAATAAATTTCTAAAAGAATATCTTCATAAAAATCGTGTGATATATATATATATATAATATTAAAATATAAAATTGAATCTCTAAAACAATTCTATCAAACAAGTAAGTAATAAACAAATCAAATGAACACAATACGTCTGTCTGTCTGTACACGTGAGTGGTGCAAAGAGAAAGCGTATAATACTGGCCTGCAGACAATAAACAAAAATACATTACTTGTCAAATAATTCTTTTGAGAGATATAAGAGAACAGAATATAAAATATATTGTTAACAAAACAGCAACTTCAAAAGTGTTCCTTAGTTTTAACTTTCTATTTACAATATTAAAAATTAATTATTATTTTCATTTAGTAATTACAATTTAACCTAATTAAAAATCAATAAAAATCCTGTCTCCTGGCCAACTTGACAAGAATACTTTTAACATCTATTATTAAAAATTACAAAAATAAAAAATGCAAAATGATTAAATATTTAGAAAAGTTCCTCTTTATTGTAATATACGATTTTATTACTATTTTTAATAAGAAATTAATTAACACTTATTTATTATACAGGTGATGAACCGTAGACAATATCGAGCTAATTAGAAAAGGCCGAGCGTACTGCCACTATCTTACTAAGCACATTAGTAATTATAGCCATTGGACTGATGGATGGCGACACATCGAAAGTAGTTAGCTATTCTCACAGTAGAAACCCTAATAAGCTTACAGTTATTAAAGAAGTACATTATTCATTTCTACTTTCTTTTACTCCTAGTTACTCCTAGTAAAAGAAAGTATTGTAATCATGAAAAAAATTTTCGATATCGGGTTTGCACCGGAAATATCCGTTTTGAGGTCCCCTCAGTCCAAAAAAAGTGATTTTTAGCAAATGGTCTCTGTGTGGTATATGTGAACAGCGTAGCTCAAAAATGAAAAATCGAATAGGATTCAAACGTGATATTCCGTTTTAGGTATTACCATGGGATCCGACAGTGGTGATATTCAAAATTCATCAACCGGAAGTACCACTTTACTAGTTTTTTTTTTTGTTTTTTTTTTTACTTTTTTGAGTTTTTCTCAAAAATGGCTCCGACGATTTTCATTAAACTTTATATATATACTACACATACAAAGAGCTACAACTTTTATTTGAAACATTTCTCCGGGAAAATTCATTTAAGGGCAGTTATGGGGGGGAGGGGTGAGATTAGGTTTTCATCTAAAGTGTTATTTCAGTTTATTAGACAATTCTGACATCTAGATCATGTTAATTAAAATAATTAAATAAGTTGTTGAAATTCCGAGTTTGATAAAAATCGGATAACTGGAAGAGCGTTTACTTTACCACTTTACTAAATGATTTTTTTTTTTCACTTTTTCGCGATTTTCTCAAAAATGTTTCCAACGATTTCCTTGAAACTTCCTATATAAATTAAACATATAAAGATCTACAACTTTTATTAACAATAATTCTCTGTGAATATTTATTTAAGGACACTTCTAGGGGAGAGGTGGGGTTATGTTTTTCTCTAAAGTGCTATCCATAGTTGATTGTACAATTCTGTCATGTAATCAAAACTAACTAGAAATAAATAGATGGTCAAAATTCCGAGTTTCAAGAAAATTAGTAAATCGGAAAGGCGCTTTTTACTGAACAGTTTTTCAGTTTTCGAACCAACTCCGACGAATTTCATTAAATGTGGTACACACTAACTATAAAAGTTGTCAATTATAATTTTGAAAACTGGAGTAAGAGAAAGTTGTGTGAGTGTTTCACACGAGATTTTTTTTTTTTTTGTACACATTCGCTGAAAACACTCACGTCACTTCAAAACATGTATTTCCGGTAAAAAAATAGTTTCGAAAATTTGACATGCAATACTTCCTTTTCCTAGGATTAAGGGAAACTAATAATTTAGTATGCAAAAGTATACAAAACTAAAATAAATACTTCTACTTCTTCTTCCTATGCCGTCTCCATCAACAGAGGATGGCGACCACATTTTTAAAAGTTTCTCTATCTTTAGCAGCGTGGAATAATTCTGCTACATTCATGTTCGACCAATCTCGGATATTTCGCAGCCATGACTTTTTCTCTCACCCGATTCCCTTCCTCTCATCTATCCCCTACGCTGCATGATAATCTGCAATAGACTATATTTTTCATTTCGCAATATGTTGTTTTGCATATTTTAACATTGTTCTCAATAATTTTTTTGTCTCGCCCTAAACTTCTTAGCACTTCCTCGTTGGTAACTCTGGCCGTCCATGGGATTCTCATCATCCGTCTGTATACAGATTTCAAACGCTTCAATTTTCTTAATTAACTGTGCTTTTAACGTCCATGTTTCCAGTCCATAAAATAGTAGGGACCAAATGTAACATTCGATAAACTTCAAACTGAGTTGAATATTTAGATTTCTGTCACATAATAGCAGTTTGAATTTTATGAACGCTGCCCTTGCTATTTCTATTAAAATAAATACTAACAATGACAAAAGTTTTATAAAATGAGGGAATTTAAAAAAAAAAAAAGAAAAAAAAAGAAGTGATTATTCTCACGAACCACAAAATTCTGAATTAAATATTGAACGGAAGCATTTTCCCATAGTTATAAAAATGGTCATAAACCATGACACTAAATGAATATAGTATGTCACTATTTTTATCCGCTTCAAGAATTATTTAAAAAAAAAAAAATTATACCGAGTGAGGACTTTGTAAAGTACTACTTAAAACTTGGATACAACTAATAATTATTAATCTAAAAATGGTGAGAAAAAAAAAGTCATAATGAACCCGTCCAGCGAGGAATTGCGCTTACCTGAACAAAATTATAATTTGTTATTTCCCTTTCACTTCTTCCATTTCACATGTTATTTATTAATGTAATTATGTTAAACAAGATTATTGTACAATACAAAATTGTAGCGGAAAATTTATAATTACTAAATAAATTGTACAATAATAAAAATAAAATGTAGAAAGTGTGAAATATATATAGATAATTTGTCTGAAAACTGTTTATTATCAGATCTATGTCAGAACTTTCTTTCATATAAACTTTTACGTCATAATAAAATAAAAAAATATGTTTTCAGTTGTGAAGACTACCCTCCAGTGCTGGCAACAAAGGTGCAAACGCTAGAAAACAAATATTAAACTGAATCCAACAACCATTAGGATTGTTTATGTTTTCCCAGTAGATTAGATTAGATTCCTTGGGGGGAGTGGCTCTTCAGCTTGCGCCACCACGACCCCCGTGGATCTATTGTGGCACCCCCTAAGTTGGAGACCCTCGTCCTGTCCTTCATCGAACTGTGGAGTCTGGGGAGGTCTCCCCAGGTGGTCAATTAGTTTCAATGTCTTCCCAGTAAGAAAACGTCTTTAACGATGGATTTTCAAAGCGGATTTTTCACTAGAAGTACGCTAAAGTTCTTAACTTGCCGGACGGACTTTGAGTCCATGCCTAAGTGTGATAACACAGATTTGCACAGAGCAAATTTAATTGATACAATGACTGGTCTTTAAATGTTTTGTTATGATCTAACTAGGTCAGAAAGGGGAAAGAGAGATAGTACCTGAGTGGGAAAAAACACATGTTTGGATGTTTAAAAGGACACATTTTTTTTTAAAGAATGGAAACATCCGATACGTGGTAGTATTTATCTATACTATCTTACAATCATTCACAACTCGTATTTTATCATTTCTTGTCAGGTAACTATTTCACAGCAGCTCACAGCTGACGCCCTGTTATAATTAAATAAACTTAATAGTAAGATAGTATGGATAATTAATTATAAAAAAGTAAATCTCCCCAAACAACGTGGTTTGAGGATATAGACCCCCACGTGTTGGATGTTTCCATTCTTAAAGAAAAATGTGCCCCCTTAAAGACCCAAACTTGTGTTTTTTCACACTCAGGTACCATGAGGTACCCTTCCCCCTTCCAGATCTAGTTAGGCCATAACAAAACATTTAAAAACTAGTCAGTGTATAAACTAAATTTGTTCTGTGCAAATCTATGTTATCAAGACTGTTTGACAAACGTATCCTGATGATGGGCGAACGCCCGAAACCGGCCGATGACCACAAAAAGAAGCAGGCTACCATGGAAAATATTTGTGATCTGGAGATTCTGTTTGTAGATGCCAGCGGATTTGTTAGAACCAGGATTGACCTTTTTCCTCAAATTGCCCTCTTATACTAACCGCAAATAGGGGCGGGTGTTGGTGTAGTGGTTATGAGCACGGACTTGTAAGTGGGACGACCCCAGTTCGAGTCCAGCGTATAACTGCTAAATTTTATATTTGTTTAAAAAATGTTAATAGTAAAGTAGGTGCTTCCGCCCCCGTCCGCGACACCTAATTTGGTAGTTGGACGTTAAGCCCGCCTGAAAAAAAAAAAAAAAAAAAAAAAAAAAAAAATAGGCATTACTTTACTCTTACTTTACTAACCGCAAATACCATTTGACCGCGCTCCAACCATTGACTGACTATCTGGCTCAGGATTTATGATTATGTACGATTTCTCATATTATGATACTATTACTTTTCAGTGTAGTTTTTTTTTTTTTTTTTTTTTTTAAAGAGTTGGCCAGTACCAATTATCCTGGCGGCCCTGAACGTCCCCTACAGCATTATCCTACATCTCCTTTTTTACCATTCCCATAGTATGGAGATGGTGGCTACCGATGTTTTGGAAACATTACCAGTTCTGCAGCAAGTGCACTAGTACTTATCGTTGAATTTGATATGTTTGTCTTCCCGTAAATCCTTATCAAGGTCAAATGATGGCCGTCCTGAACCTATCTTTCTTTCTGAGGTCGTATCATTACTATTAAATGATTAAAGCCAACGCCAGACAGTACGCTGATCAATGGTATATGTTTCTCTTCGATTTCCACAGAGCGCCTATAACTACAGCAACTGTTATCATGGCACTCTGTACACTGTAGCAGCCGTACAATTACTAATATATCGTTAGGCACAGTCATGGTTTAAAAAAAAAAAAAACAGCTCACAATTAAATAATTATTTGAAGGGAACGTAATATGTATCGAAACACTCTACAAGAAATTAAAGATTAATATAATATCAGACGTATGTGGGATGGGTTTTTTAAAGCTTTAAAAACGGTCATTTTTTTTTTTTTTTTTTAAATCCACCCAAATGTTAAAAAAACTCAGAGAACCTCAAAATATGCATTTCCTATAAAAACTCAATTTTAAAAATGCAATATTTTATCTTACAGTAGTAAGAGAACGTAATTAAAAGATAAGGATAAAATGACAAAGAACATAAAGAATGTAAAAAGATAACAGTATTAATTCTAAAACTGGTTATATATCTTCTGTTTCAATAACCGGCTTTTTTGACATAATTTAGTGACCAATAAAATAATATAATTTATTAGAAGTGACATCTACAATTTGTTTTATTAGATCTCACTGGAAGAATTGATTATATTTGATTATTGTAACAAGAGAGGAACTTTGCGATAGGAGAAAAGAACCAAACTTAACAAATTGCCTTCGCGCTATTCGTTCATAAGATGATAAAAACTCCTACCCCAGGATACTCACGAACTATTCTTTTTTTTTTTCTCTCTCTTTTTTTAAGTGAATGAACACAACAGAGAAACGTAGGCGGCGGTGTGTAAAAAGAAGTAGTATGGGATTTTTTTTTTGTAGAAGAAGGAAGATGTTAAAGCAACAAACCAGAAAAGAGAGAAATTCGTCGAATTAGGGACTGGTTCCCTTTCATATTAGAAAGATACCAACGCTAAAAGAGAAGAGAAAAGCAAACGCTGCCCTCTCAATATTTCTTCAAAAAAACTGCTGTTAGTCTAAATTCGCGCCGCCATGACAACTTTCACACCAAGCCACACTTTATATTCAATAAACCCTCACACTCCAATACTACGTTATCCTTCCTAAAGAACGGGATGGATCCCCCCCCTCAATCTTACCGTCTAATCCACCCTTATTCTTCGCTATTCCACCCTTATTTGTTGCTCTATCTTGAAGTAGAGTGCTGTTGTAGAAATCTTTTGATGGAAAAATTAATATTGAATAAAAAAAAAAATAATATTAATAATCTAGTAGACTTCTTCAATAGTAAGAGAAACTGTGGAGTTAAATCATTTTTTTTTTTTTTATAAAGAGAAGTTATTACTTTGCCATATTACTTTATCACTACTTGGCAACACTTATAAAAAAGAAACAAATTTTAGATAAGAAATGGCATTTTGCGTATTTACTGAATTAAATGAGGTGTTTTTTTTTTAGAAAAGTTGATTTAACAAACAGCCGTTGGTGTTAGGAACGTCATTTTTGAAGAATCCATTAATACCCCTTATACAAAGAATTAAACGGTTTCTGATGTCGAAATTATTTGGTAGTAACGACATGACATTTGAATCTAAATAACAATGGTTTTTCTTCTTTTTTTTTAGACCTTTATGAATGCTGCTCATGTATTTGATCAGATCTAGCACCTGAGATTGAAGCAAAAACTAAGGGCATCCTCAATTTCATTTACATTAACAACCTAACCAAGTGCCTGCCCTACGACTTGCACTTCTTTGGCGTCCTGTTATAGATGTAAGGGTGTTGTGAGAGGAGATGTAGGTTGTTGCTTGATGGGTGATAAATAACACCTTAAGATTTGGTTTATGATATATAATTGATATATATGTATATGACTGACTGCCAAGGACTTTACACTAACTGAACTGAACTGAACTGACAGACTGACGTGGCTAAGAAGATATGAACGGAGCGATGTTAAACTGATGTGTAAATCAACAGAATTCTATCTGAATGATGTCTCATTGCCTATCTCTCATATATATATATATATACTGGCCGAGCCTCTCCTCTCTTTGCGAGAGGGGCTGTTTCTCTCCGCTAGAGTGGATGAGTGGTGGGGGTTCACTACCCCTACAGAGAGCACACCATTCAAATACTAGGTGATTACATGGAATTCTATGCATAAAAAAACAGTTTTATTTAAAAATAAATTAAAAAAAAGGTTGAATTTGTGGACATCGCTTGAATAGGTCCTCAACGCTGGATGAAATCCCTGATAAATACGCTTATTGGAATCTTATTCTTCAAAACATAAACCTTCATTCTAGCACTTCAATTTACTAACAGTTACACTCATTTGGTTTTGAGGCGAAAAAATATTATAATTTTCAAATTGCGGCTCTTTAAGAAAATGAGCCATAGAACTGAAAAGACTGTAATCAGATATGGGCATTAGCTGGTTTCCACTTTTCTCCACTTGTAATTATACTAGTCTAAAAAATCGAACATCTATTTAACTGAACGCTCTGACAATTTATGATTATATCATATTGACTTTAAAATCTGGATATCCAGCTTTCTAAAAATGGTGGCACAATGTGGTATTTGAAGCTTCTAGAAGCTTCAAAAGCGGTAGATAACCTTCGAGTAGTTGCGGTTCTGGTTCCTACACATTCGAAAAATTCCTCTCATCATCGACAACAAGTGAAGAACGAACGAGATATTGGCTCAGATCTTGAAGGCTGACGTCCCCATTTGTGAAAAAATTTAAACAAAAACATTGTCATATTTCGATGCACGATCTCCTCTCCTTCTACTGCACATTTTTCGCTATCACCTTAGCGCTTGGTTCTTTTTTAATGTCTCAGAAGACCACCAATCAAAATTTTTTTTGTCTGGCCCTTTGGTTGTAGAATACCAATAGCAAATGTAAGGAACATAACTGAACTGTTTGGGTACTTAACTGAATTAGTCAAAGCAAATTTTGATATACGTAAATTATATGAATAAAAGCATCAAATAGTAGGATTTACTATCTAACTTCTAAGTTCAGCAAAGATTTCATGCACAAAAACTTTTGTAATAATCATGAATTTCCCAGCATCTTTCAGGCGGAGATATACGCAATTGGAAGATGTGTACAATTTAACCCCGATAGGGAATATAGCAACCAGGAGATTGTCATCCTTTCCGATAGTCAAACAGCCATTAGAGCATTCAGTGCATCAGTCATCAACTCTAAAATGGTCTGGGAATGCCTAGATAAACTTAATAACCTAGGCTGAAGGAACAAAGTTACCTTTTGGTGGATGCCGGGGCATGTTGGCATTGAAGGGAATGAGATGACCGACGCCCTGGTCAAGATAGGCGCTATGACCCCGCTCCTAGAGCCGGAACCTTTTTGTGGGGTCAGCGACCAGTTTCTGTTGGAGGAACTTAGGAAGGAGGAGGAGACGAGGAGATCTCAACTCTGGTACTCCCTCCCCGGTTTACGGCAGGCCAAGATCTGCTTGGGAAATTATAACCAACGGAGATCGGAGGCCTCTATCGGATTGAGCAAGAATAAGCTCCGCGTTCTTACGTTTCCTCACGGGGCATTGCCGACTTTGAGGACACCTAGTGAAGCTGGGTAGGAAAGTGACAGCTCATGCAGGAAACTCCATTACATCTCTTAACAGACTGCGAGGCTGCCACTCAGAGAAGATTCAAGAACCTGGGTAGCTACCAGGTGGAAGAGGGGGATATAACCTCTCTAGAGCCTGTCAGGGTACTGGGATTCCTCAGGGATCTCAACCTGATGGAGGTTTTGTAGAACGGATGTTCAGCTGGGACATCTGCCCGGGTGCTGTGGGCAAGCCTGCGGCACCCAGGGGGCATAGCACAATAGATCGGAAGGTCGAAGAGCATTGGCCCCGCCTTCAAAAAAAAAACAAAACAATCATGAACTGCAAAATTTTCCTTAATCAATGAAATAGCCATTCCATATCCTTAACATAGTGGCATCAGTCCTTAATCCCTTGAAATCTGGCTACGGAAGTAGAGAACATGGTCAACCAATATAAATCCACACAGGCAAATCTTCCAGCACATAAATTCGTGTAGATATTTCGATTCCTACCTCATTCAATTCCTTTATCTTGAACTTCTCAAATGACTTTTGGAAAGCCGTCCAATAGAAAGAGGAAAATATAGCAGTCCTCGGGTAATCAAATGGTTGTAATTATTCCACAGACCATAATAGTGTTTTTAATGGCAAAAAATAATTACAAAAATTACAAAGATAGAAATAAATTAACACTTATAAGACAATGGATAATCTGTCAGTCTGCCAGGTTAGGCAAGTAATACACTAAAATTTCCTTTTTACATTATTAAAACAGAAACCATAAACTAAACAAATTATATAACAAGAATATACCCTGGCAAAAGAGAAAGAAAGTATAAAATGAAATACACTATAAATAGTAAGTTTAAATGCAAACATTTAATGACATATAATCAGTCTACTCATTTTCAATTAAAAATTTTCTGTAAACAGCCGCCCTGCTAACGAATTGATATAGGGCGCACCAATTCTGGCCGCTCAAAATGCCGACCACTTTCTCCTCCGTCAACCGCACCTTCTCCAACCATCTCACTCTATTTCACTTAAAATGGGACATACACCTATGAAGTAGTATTCATCTTCTACCACCCGCCAATTGCATAGAGTATACAGACCGGCCCCAGCGCCAAAAGGCTTATAGTTATAGTCCAACAATTGACATCTCGCCCGAAACAACACTCTCATAAAGTGAAGCTTATTGTTATCCGATAAGTATATATTCCACAGGCCATGTAGGCCACAAATCTATTGAATGGAGACCGGAACAATAGGAGCAACAAGAGAGATAGATAAAACAGTATTATATCCAACACCTTCATAAACAAGGGTTACCTTCATTTAACATTTTTTTTTAACTAAGATAAATTTAGCAGAACGGAGGACTCGAACTGGGAAACTCTTAGTTACAAGTCCGTACTCATAGCCACTACACCAAAGCCGCCCCGCTGAATATTTGACATAATCATGTGTATGTGTCACATCAAATTTGTACCATATTGTGTACTAAATGAATTTTCAAATGTAGGTATGGCGGTCCTCTGGTTTTTCGGTAACATTTCAGAATTACCCTTATTATTTTATAAGGGTACCCTTATACCCTGGTTAGTGGTATAAGTATGAGGTTAGACGATGTATTGAACAATCTGAAACTATTCAGTATAAATATTTCTACATGCAGTTACCCATTTAGAAATTATTCTTAGAGTCATGAATCCCTGGTGAATACTTTCAATATGCAAAGCACGTTTCAACCATTTCACAATTTATGTCAACCCTTATAATTGTAGACGTAAACTTATTTATTTTTTTTGAACTCCTGGTAAAGAAGGGGAAATAAAAAAAAGAAAAGGGTGTTCAACCGTATAGAAATTAAACACTTACATTAAATTAAATCCTTACCAATTAATTTAAGTTGAATTACAGAAGAAAGGATGACAAGTTAGAAAAGCGGGTGGTATGGCATCTGACTGTTGGTGGCTGGCTAAACAGGCGGTTCCCTACTAAAAACCTCAATTGCAAGAATTCAATTTCCTAGAGGATAAATACCATCGTGTACAGAGTGATTCTCCAAATCCCAGGAGATATAAAGACCATGGTTCCTTTGGGAGTTAAATTTTAATTTGTGTATCTTACCAGCAAGAGATTTCACTTTTTGCAGCATTATATAAAACCTATAAGAACATTTTAATTTTAATTTTTATTTCTAATAAACACTCTTGACTCTGATGAAAAATTAAATAATGTAAAAGTTATAAAATCAACTGAATTAAATAAAAAAAAAATCTGTACAAACTCATACAACTTTCTTTTACGCTAATTAATATAATTACATAATAAAAATCACAAATTTTCTTTAAACTCATATATTGCATAATATTTGTCCTAACTTGAATATAGAATTGGTGGGGGATAAGTACCAACCTACTAATCTTGGCAGGTAGAGAAGTGATGATTATATTGTTGTGGCCCAATAGAGAGCTCTAAAAACACTAAACCAACTACTTATAATATTTCGAAATTAACGCCATATTTATTTGTTTATTTATTTACAAATTAGTATGGGCTAGCTCACTTAGAGCTTTACACATGGAGCTAATTGAAAGAAAAAGAACAGAAACAAAAAACAAAGATAAGTCTTCTCAGAGATCTTGGAAGAGAGTCTGGGTAATAATCTTCTGGATGAAGTAGGCTCGCCTATGTGGTAATGTGGAAGCTGAGGGTAGTGTGTGAAGCAATAGGAAGAAAATTGTCTGTAAGCCATATGTGTATATATATATATCTGGCAGGTCAAGTTCTCTGTGTGTTTGTGTTACTATGAAGAAGCGCATTGCAATGTGGACGACATGTCGTCAATTTATACCAAACTACTGACATAGCTCAGAGACTATACAATTTTGAAAAAGAATCACATGACTCAAAGTCCATTTTTGTTTTATAGATCCTTAAAAGAAGCTACTGTCCTGTGGTTCTGACAAACCAGGGAGCGTTTAATGCTATTCGCGGTATCTTGTTTTGGAAAGCCTGCAACCGTTTTTGTCAGTGTGTTGCTAGCTGTTATCCAAACTGGACAGGCGTATATCAGGAGAGGTCTAAGGAAAGTTTTATAGAGTAGTGTGGTGCAGGAGTGTTTGAGTGGTGGGTTTCTGTTAATGAGTGGGTAGAGAGTTGGTTGTTTCAGTCGGGTGTATGCTTGTTGCAGTTTAGTGTTAATGTGTAGTCTCCAGGTGAGTCTTGTATCAAGGATTACGGCCTAGATAACGCACTCCTTGGTCTTTTTGTTGCCAGGAAATTTACTGGTTGTTAATTGTTAGTAGGCGAAGGTCTTTATTTCGAAACCGCTGGTGAGCGAAAATTTTCGCTTCAGTTTTACTTTCAATTTAACTTTAGCTTTCATCTGTGAAACCAGCTAGATATATAGTCTACTGATGTTTTTTAGTCAGTAATGCTTTCGTTAATGTCTGTATTGTATGAGGCTAACATAGTATCGTTTGCGTAGGTAGCTAATGTCGCTGTAGTAGGTTCAGGTATGTCCGAGCAGTAGAGGTTGAAGAGTATTGGGGCTCATGTGAAATTAACGCCATAAATGGCGCACAACTATCCAAAATATTTTTTTTTTTTTTTCAAAAAAAATGTTTCAAATAAAAGTGATACGTTTCCATCTATGCAACAAGATTTCCAAGTTTAAAGAAAATCCAAAAAAAAAAAATTAAAAAAATTATTCTATAAAATCTCGCTTCCGATTAAACGTCTTTCTTCAAATTTGGAGTTTTATCAATGCTTTTAATGAGTACGAAAAACATATGTTTAGGTCTTTAAAGGGGCACATTTTTCTTTAAGAATGGAAACATCCAACACGTGGGGGTCTATATCTCAAACCACTTCTTTGAGGGAGATTTACTTTTTTATAATTAATTATCCATACAATCTTACTATTATATTTATTTATTTAGTTACTGACAAGAAATGATAAAATACGAGTTGTGAATGATTGTAAGATAGTATAGATAAATCTACCCCACGCATTGGATGTTTCCATTCTTAAAGAAAAATGTATCCCTTTAAAGACCCAAACATGTGTTCTTTCCCACTCAAGTACTATCCCTAAGTATATAGGTAGTAAAAACCATATATTATACTGAAGTGGTACTTAAATAAGCATAACGGCTACTTTTCCCCCAGAACCCCCCCCCAAAATCAGTTTTTCTGGGAAAATAATTCTAATAAAAGATATTTATGTCTGAAAATACAAAATCTTTGGGAGCCATTTTTGAGAAAATCATGAAAAACTAGAAAAAAAAAATTCAGTAAACTTGCACTTCTGTGTTTTATGGATCTTGATGGATTTTGCCAGAAATCTTTGTAACTGATGCGGCGGTGGTAGTGCCTAAACGGAATACCAAATTTTGAGCTTCCTGTTTACTTTTTGTTATTTTGAAATATTTTATTCACACATCTGTCACGCTATTCGCTAAAATTTTTTTAAGTATACAGGGTACTACAAAACATGTGATTACGATTAAAAAAAAAAAAAAAAATCCAAAATCTGGCACGATCGTAATACTTCCTCTAACTAGGGGATATTGCTGCCATTTTTACAATACTAAGTCACAATTTAAAAAAAAAAAAAAAATCTGGTGTGGTACACTCACACAACTTTCTCTTACTCCTGCACTCAAAATTATAATTGACAAATTTTATACTTTGTGTAGCAAATTTAACGAAATTCGTCGAAAACTGAAAAAACTGTTCACTAAAAGCGCACTTCCGGTTTACTAAATTTCTTAAAACTATCTATTTATTTCTAATTAATTTTGTTTGGATGATAGAATTGTATAATAATCAACTATGATATCACTTTAGAAGAAGCTTTAACCCACACAGAGAAATGTTTTAAATAAAAGATGTAGATCATTGCATGTTTAGTTTATATAAGAAGTTTCAAGAAAATCGTCGGAGACATTTTTTAATAAAATCGCGAAAAAGTGAAAAAAAAAATCATTTAGTAAACTGGTAAAGTAACCACTTCCAGTTATCCGATTTTTTCAAACTCGAAATTTCAACAACATATTTAATTCTAATTAACATTATTTAGATGACAGAATTGTCTAATAATTGAAACAGCACTTTAGATGAAAACCTAACTCCCCCCCTCCCCCATAACTGCCCTTAAATAAACTTTCCCGGAGAAATGTTTCAAATAAAAGTTGTAGCTCTTGGTATGTGTAGTTGATATACCAAGTTTAAAGAAAATCGTCGGAGCCATTTTTGAGAAAATCGCAAAAAACGTAAAAAAAAAAAAACTAGTAAAGTGGTACTTCCGGTTGAGGAATTTTGACAGATGACCCACTGTCAGATCCCATGGTGATAACTAAACGTAATATCAAGTTTTAACTTTCTACGGTTTTTTCGTTTTTGAGCTATGCTGTTCACATACACACACACACACCATTTGCTAAAAACCACTTTTTTGGACTCAGGGGATCTCAAAACGGATATTTCCGGTGAAAACTCAATATCGAAGATTTGACACGATTACAATACTTCCTCTTGCTAGGAGTAAGAGAAAGTAAAAGAACGTTGCATTACATATTTGGAATCCTTGAAAAAATTAATTAGAGTATCATTTGGATTTTTTTTATTTCTATCTGGCGTCTTTTAGAAGAAAAGTGTTATGATGCATGATGTTAAAATTGTCATCCTGATGATGAAAGTCAAAACTTTCAACACTTGCAATCAATAACTTTATTGTCTAATATAAAAAAAAAAAAAAGGTACATAATAAGTAACAAAGAAAAGTGTCAGTAGAGCAAATCAAAACAATTGATTAATTTCAATGGCGCCGAATAAACAATAGTTAATATTAACTGCGGGTGTTTTATATACCACATGTAATTCCAGTCATTTCCATGGCTGAGAGTTGTCATCCGAAAACAATACTATTAAAATAATAACAATAGTAACAGCTGAGTCACGTGATTAAATTATATTTTTAGATTAATATCACACCTGAATGTGGACTGGGATGGAGTGAATTTAGAGAAGGTACAATAATAAGTAAGCAAATTTTTGAAATGTTAGTCTACTTAGTATACTGGTGTTTAAATTCAGTAAAATAAAGATGAAAAAAAGAGTTCATTGAACATAAGCGGTGTGTACTACAACTTACCATAAATAATAAAGCTCAAAAATCAATTGAAGAACATGGATTCTGGTTTATATTCAGCGAAAAACTAACTATAAGTGTTACAGAAGTTAGCTCATAGAATGCGCAGTAATGCAGCTAAATTTCTAGTCATTTTTTTTCCACTTTAATTTTCAATATCGAGTTTTTCAACGCAAATAAAAGTTTCGGGATTCCTTGAGTAAGGAAAAGTAATTTTTTTTTAGAAAATGAACTGTACGTACGTATGTATGTCAAAATGGATAGCTAAAAAATAAAAAAGATCAAGAAAAATTCCGTTTGGATTTTCTCAATTGGATCCAACAGGAAGTTATTTGTCGAAATTCAACAACTGTATGGATTTTTCCAGATTTGTTTTTATTATTTTCTCGAAAATAGTTCCATGGATTTTTTTTATTACACCTCGTATGCACATATTGCCTAAACAGCTACCAACAGTAAACTTCCTGACATTTAAACACTTGAGAACAGTTGTATTTGCCTTTAAAAACAAGGAGATTCTCAACTACGGCAGCATTGATACCATTGCCAGGTTCAGAATCGCCTTATCCTTAGATTGGAGGTGTAGACTCGTCAAACGACTTTCCCGGCATAATTAAGTTCAGCTGGAATGGGTGCCGGTACATTTGAAGATTAGGAGAAACGAGACGCCCGGCCAAGCAGCCAGGAAATGGGGGGGCTAACATCCGTTCAGTGGTCTAGGACCTCCTGGCCTGGGGATTACTCAAAAAGGGACAGTGTACGCATCTCTTAAAGACTCGCCCAAGAGAGAGAGAGAGAGCAAGACAAAATCTGGAAACTAAGTCCAGGAGGACCCAAAACGGCAAGAGAATCATGCCAAAGCTGTGTAAGAATAACCCTAAAAAAATGCTCAGATTAGATAGGAACCAGATTGGTCTACTGATAGGCCTTTTCATGAGGCAAGGCAGATTAAAAAAAAACACATATATAAGGTGGAGATAACTAATCAATAAGCTTTTTTTTATTATGTCAAAAGCAGGTGGAAATAGCCTTGAACATGGTGTTTGATTATGTTATAAGGCAAGCTGAGATCAGAGGAGATAATAGCACAAAGCAACCTGGTTAGGGAAAGACCTGAGCCTCTGAAGAGGGGAAGTTTCTTGTATTAAACCTACGAGGGGTAGGCATATAAGCCTCTAGTTGGCTGCAATGCTTGAGGATTTAGACCCTCTCCCCATGACTAATCTAATCATATCTAACAATCAAAACAAATAAAGCTTTCAATTTCATTTAAACTTTTTCTAAGAAAATTGATTTTTTGGTGGGTTTTCGGGGGGGGGGGGGGGGGTGTACATAGACTTTCCTCTAAAGTGCCACCACAGTACAATTTGTAGTTCTGCCATATCTAGAATACCGAATTTGAAAAATAACAGTTAAACGAAAGTATATCTTTTAAAAAAATAGGATTTTGAGTAGCTAGAAATTTGCTCAAAAACTGAGCTAACAATTTTCTTTAATCTTGGAAAGCTCACTGCACGCATACAAATTAAGACCATTTACTTGAAAGAATAGCAATTGGGAAAAATTGAATTGGGAGCTGCAATTTAGGTTTAACTTTCAAATACTGTTACAAAAGCTTTGCCAGGAGTTAAGAACAGTGGATGCTGTCAGGTGAAACAAGTATAACCCCTCCACCACCTTTATAATGTCATGCAAGCCTAGCTAAACGTTTTAGTAAACAATGGAAGTTTATGGAAACTTGAATCTAACTTGATAATCACTCCATCTATTTCTAGCTATCCTTGCCAAGGCAATGTCTTAGTAAAAGCATACTGATACATTTCTGCATTTAATGCACAACTTTCTAAATAGTTTGGCGTCTAAAATAACCAAACAGTCTAAATTTAGCTGCCCTAAAAATTACTTATATCCAAATTAAGACTGTGTAAGTATTACAGAAGGCACCAACGACCTTTTTACTCGATTTCAATATTTCTAGTTCGATTTTCCCATCAATGTTTATAATAATAGTTTAGAATGGTTCTGGGTTCCTAGTAGCACTGGGCCAACCACTCAAAAAAAAAATCTAGTGTGAAACACTCACACAACTTTCTCTTACTCTTGTTCTCAAAATTATAATTGACAAATGTTATTAGTCTGTGTACCAAATATAACGAAATTCTTCGAAAATTGACAAAAGTTTTCAGTAAATGCGCACTTCCGGCTTACTAATTTTCTTGACACTCGGAATTTTAGCCATCTATTTATTTCTATTAATTTTGTTTGGATAATAGAATTATATAATCAACTATGATACCACTTTAGAGGAAGCTATAACCCCACCCCACCCATAAAAGTACCCTTAAAAGAATTTCCTCAGGGAAATGTTTTTAAAAAAAGATG
Source organism: Triatoma infestans (assembly GCA_011037195.1). Taxonomy (NCBI): domain Eukaryota; kingdom Metazoa; phylum Arthropoda; class Insecta; order Hemiptera; family Reduviidae; genus Triatoma; species Triatoma infestans. The sequence continues at coordinate 19,444 of JAAEAF010014570.1, read as the reverse complement.
TAGATCTTTGCATTTTTAGTTTATATACGAAGTTATATAAAATCGCGAAAATCGTCGGAGCCATTTTTGAGAAAATCGCGAAAAAGTGAAAAAAATCATTTAGTAAAGTGTTAAAACAAACGCACTTCCAATTATCCTATTTTTTTCCTACTCGGAATTTCAACAACATATTTAATTTTAATTAACATTATTTAGATAACAGAATTGTTTAATAAACTGAAATAGCAGTTAAGATGAAAACCTAACCCCACCCTGCCTCTAGAAGTGCCCTTAAATGAATTTACCCGGAGAAATGTTTCAAATAAAAGTTGTAGCTCATTATATGTGTAATTCACTTACTTAGTTTAAAGAAAATCGTCGGAGCCCTTTTTGAGAAAATCGCAAAAAAAAAAAAAAACAAAAAAAAAAAAAAAAAAAAACTAGTAAAGAGGTACTTCCGGTTGAGGATTTTTGACAGATAACGTAGGGTCAGATCCCTAGTTTGAACTTTCTACGATTTTTCGTTTTTGAGCTATGCTGTTCACGTACATACACACACAACACATACACACACCATTTGTTAAAAAACACTTTTTTAGACTCTAGGGTCGTCCTTAAAACGGTTATTTCCGGTGGAAACTCAATATCGAAAATTTGACACGATTACAATACTTCCTCTTTACTAGGAATAGGAGAAAGTAAAAAACTGTCTATTTCAAGATAATATTATAATTTTAAAGAATAATAAAGTGGATTGCCAAAATTCTAGTTTGTAAAAAATCGGTCGACCGGAATTATAACTTATTGAATAAATGTTCCAATATCACTGTATTGTCAACAAAATATCTACGGTTTCTATAAAACTTGGTTTACTAACTACAGTCACATCTCTCACTTTTATATGAGTTTTTCTTGAGAAAATTGTTTTCAGAGGAAATTTATGGACTTATGTTTTAGTATATTATAGCAGCATTTTATTTAAAAATTGTCATAATCATTTATTAATATATATTTTTTCGTTTCAAATAGCGAAAGGAAACGATCACCATCGGATTCGCCAAACACTCACACAATAGCTTCATTAATAGCCAGAACAAGGCATCACCTTCAAGCGTACGTCAAGGATGCAATACCACCTCTGTCACGCCTACTACAATATACTGACGAGTAAGCTTCAACTGTCAGCGAATTTCCCATTCGGTAGGAAAAATTGAACAAAAAGTCTGACCTTCTAAGGTCAGAAGTCCTCAAAATCAGTCGCCAGAACAATTTTGACCAGTTAACAAGTTTCTTTAACAACTAACTTGTTTAAAAAAGGTTCACCAAGGCACGTTAGTCAATCTATCGGTAGAACAAGAAGAATACTAACTACCCACAACACTCTCTTCAAACGAATCAAAACAGCCAATGCTACACCATTCTACATTCACCAGGATATCAACAAATATTATTCTTCGACCCTCCTCCATATACTCTCAGTTACTAATAAAATATAAATTGTGAATATAATTTCAGTTGTGTGTTTATCATTTTCAAAGGGCGATTCGGGAAAGTGAAAATCTTAAAATTGTATTTTTGTATAAAACCCATAATTTCTTAAACTTTAATTTTTTTTTTTTATTTAATTTAAATTTAATTAAAATTAAAAAAAAAAAAAAAAAAAAAAAATTTAAATAAAACTTTACATTGACAAAAGGCTAAATGGAACCCACCCACACACACACGCGATTCAAAAGAAAAGTACTTAACATACGATTCACACTACTCAAAAGACTTCTAGATAACAGATCGAAATTCACACTACAAAACAACAGACTATATAGCCAACTTAAAACCTGTTTGGGCATACGGAACTGAACTATGGGGTTCAACTAAACGTTCCAATCTTCAAGGCATCCCAGTCCCTGCAATCCAAAATCCTTAGAACCTATTTGTCAACGCTCCCTACTATTTGTTGTGATTGTGATTGGTTCCGCAGAGCTGGAAAGCATTAGAGATATTTCAGCAGTGATAGCCTGCTTCTTTTTATGGTCATCGACCGGTTTCGGTCGTTCGTCAATCATCAGAATGCTTTTTGTCAAACTGTGGGTATAACATGGAATTGCACAGAGTAAATTTAGTTGATACACTCAATTTGCTCTGCACAAATGTATCTCTGATGGTCCCTACTATGTCTCTAACAAATAATCCACACAGACTTAAGACATACTCTTCCTAACAGGAAGTTATCAAAACACGATATAATAAATTCCATATGTCCATAACCTTTCGTCACAATCCACTTGTCCGTCGTCTTTAGTCCCGGATCCTCCCTGACAATCCTTCCCGACGTCTGAAACGTCAATGGCCATGAGACTTGCTCACAGAAAATAACGAACATTAACAATATCAAAGACATTTTCCGTGGTAGCCTGCTTCATTTTGTGGTCATCGACCGGTTTCGGGCGTTCGCCCATCTGCAGGATACGTTTTTCAGATAGTGTGACAACACAGACTTACACAGAGCAAATTCAGTTTTACACACTGACTGGTGTTTTTAACTGTATTTAAAACTAAACTCTTAAACTAGGTCAAGGGGTATGGTCAGCTGGGTGGGAAAACACGTGTTTGGGTTGTTAAAGGGCAAATTTTCCTTACAATGGAAACAACACGTGGGGGTCTAATTTTTAAACTCTGTTGTTGGAGGGAGATTTACTTTACAATTAACTAATCAAAATAAAATATAAAATATATAAAAATAAATTAAAAATTAAATTAAATAACGATTTAAACTAACATAATTTAAAATTAAGCGATTTTTATAATCAAGTTTTTTATAATTATGCATTCCAGTCAATATTTCACTTTTTACACAACATTCATATACGGCATCCACGCACGCATGTACGAGGTGTGTAAATTAAGTAATGAGACTGATTTTTTATCTTTTTTTTATTCAAATAAAATAACAATTCAACATTGTCCCCTTCAAAGTACTACCTTGGGAAGCCACACAACGCTGAAGACAATTCTTCCATTCGTCATAGCAGTGCTGGAACTCGGATACTGGAATAGACTTCAGTTGGTCGGTTACGGCTGTTTGAATATTCTCCAATGTTCCAAAATGACGTCCCTTGAGGTGATTTTTCAATTTGGGGAACAAAAAAAAGTCACATGGACTCGAGTCGGGTGAATAAGGAGGCTGAGGAGCCACAGGAATGTTATTACTGGCCAAATACTATTTTTCTACTACTATCTTTCGGAACCATTTTTGCACAAATTTTTCTCATCCCCAATTTATTAGTCAAAATTTGATGAACGGTTGTGTGAGTCAAATTCAACTCTTCGCCGATCATTCGGACTGTCAAACGACGATCTGAACGCACGAGATCGCGGATTATGCCAACATTTTCGTCGGTTCTCGAAGATGAAGGCCTTCCGCTGTGAGGCTCGTCTTCAATTGATTCCCTTCCTTCTGCAAAACGACTTAAACGACCTAAAAACCTGTGCTCTCGACAAAACATTGTCTCCATAGTCCTGGCACAGTTTTTCAAACGTTTCCGTTGCACTGAGCCCCAAGTCTGAAGCAAAACCTGATAGCACAATGTTGCTCGTAATTGATGTCACTCATTTTTTAAAACGCACTGAAAAAACCTTGGTCACAAAAAAAGTCACTACGGACAGTGCACAACAACTCTAGCATTTTCAAATTTGCACTGGACGTGTATCAGATGTTTACTTGCCCTACCACGCATGCGCAGATCGAACACTAAAAAATCAGACTCATTACTTAATTTACACTCCTCTTATACCTAAATATGGTTTTCTATAATTATGCATTCCACTCAATATTTCACACAATATGCATTCACACAACATTCACATACATCATACATCATCCAAATAAGCAAGCATACTTTTTTTTTTTTTTTTAATATATATACCACCAATGGTATATATAAATTATATTAAAATAACGGTATTATATTAATTATATATTATTATTATATACCGGTATATATTAATGGTATATATTAATTATAAGATTACTATATATACTACCAATGGTATATATACCACCACAACAACATTAACAATAATTATTATCAGTGCTACCACTGAGTTGTTTCTCCTCTCTTTTTTATTTTATAATTACTCACACACTTATGGCACTTATGCTGTTGTAAATTACAATCAAATAAAAAATAATTAAATTTTAAACTACCTACCTACCAACCCCTTGGCGCTACGGCCCTACAAGAGCCTGGGCCTCCTCCACAATCCTACTCCACTCTTCTCTTTCCTGGGCGTGTCTTCTCCATCTTCTCACTCCCATTCTTTTCAATAACTCTTCCGCATCTCCCAGCCATCTCAATCGGGGACGTCCTTTTCTACGGCACCCTCCCGGTTTCCCTTCCAACAGCTTTTTTGGAACCCTGCCTTCGGACATTCGTTCTACATGCCCCAGCCATCTCAGCTGGTTTTTCCTTACAAAGGCTACCAAGTCTGGTTCATTATATATTTGGCGGAGCTCAGCGTTTTTTCTTATCCTCCAGATGCCATTTTCACAGACAGGTCCATATATTCTTCTGAGTATCTTCCTTTCCCATATATTTAGCATTCTCTCTGTTTCCTTCGTAAGTACCCATCGTATACCAAAATCCGTCCAGCTTTTCTTTGTGTTCGGTTTCGTGACAATAGTTGATTTTATAGGGTAGGGCCGTCAACCCTTCGCCCAACCCCCATCTTGGAGGGCCAGGATTTTCTGTTAGGGTTTACTCCCTTAGCCTTAGAAATATTATTTCTTACCCATAAGGCAGTGGGGGGGTATAGGGAATTTAGGGAACGAGAAAGGAAGAGATAACAGGGAAGGACGAACAGGGAGATAGAAGGGATTGGGATTAGGTCAGCGGGCAGCTGTCCCTTTAGTCGTCTTTTACGACAAGCGGTAAATACTGTGGACCAATTCTTACCCCGGATCCACAGGGGTAAAATTTTAAACTATAACTGAATAATATTTCTTAGTGTGACCATACTTTTATTTTTAATTTTTTTTTTTTTTTTGTGCAACTATTATGGTGCCCTTCATCAAAGCCTGAATAGTCGCTGCCCCATTCAGTTATAATGAACTTATTTATAAAAACAATATGGAATAAATTAAATTCTAAGATTAGGGAAACAGGATGAGAGAATGTTATGCCTTTCTTGAGAAACATTCAATTTTCTACATATTTCAACTTCAAAAAAAAAAAATCTTCCCCACAATAGCATTACTGACTTCGAAGGTTTCATAAAGGTTAAAACATAACAGCAAACATATTCCCAACAACTTCCATTTTCGTTATATAGGTAAATAATGCAGGAAAACATTTTTAGCTCAACAACAAACACTTGAGTATCATCTTTTTTTATTCGTTACATCCATTCAACAAACAGGAAATTCTATTTTTTTTTTATAAACATCTCTGGATAAGGAAGCAATCGTTTGATCTCCTTTATACGCACACACACACACACATACACACAAAAATTGCTAATAATTATTATATGCACGATATCAACAAAACCTTTGTATTAAAAAAAAAAAAATCTGGTGTGAAACACTCACACAACTTTCTCTTACTCCAGTTCTCAAAATGATAATTGACAAATTTTATACTTTCTGTACCAAATTTAATAAAATTCGTCGAAAACTGAAAAAACTGTTCAGTAAAAGCGCACTTCCGGTTTACTAATTTTCTTGAAACACGGAATTTCAGCCATCTATTTATTTCTAACTAATTATGTTTGGATTATAGAATTGTATAATCAACTAGGATAGCACTTTGATGAAAATCTAACCCCACCCCTCCCCTAAAAGTGCCCTTAAAAGAATTTTTCCAGAGAAATGTTTTAGATAAAAGTTGTAGATCTTTGCATGTTTAGTTTATATACGAAGTTTCAAAAAAATCGTCAAAGCCATTTTTGAGAAAATTGCCGAAAAGTGAATAAATCATTTAGTAAAGTGGTAAAGTAAACGCACTTCCGGTTATCCGATTTTTTTCAAATTCAGAATTTCAACAACATATTTAATTCTAATTAACATTATTTAGATGACAGAATTTTCTAATAAACTGAAATAGCACTTTATATAGAAACCTAACCCCACCCCTCCCCCAAAAGTGCCCTTCACTGCATTTTCCCGGAGAAATGTTTCAAATAAAAGTTGTAGCTCTTTGTATGTGTGGTTGATTTTTAAAGTTTAAAGAAAATCGTCGGAGCCATTTTTGAGAAAATCGCAAAAAAGTAAAAAAATCCAACTAGTAAAGTGGTACTTCCGGTTGAGGAATTTTGACAGATAACGTAGTGTCAGATCCCACAGTGATACCTAAACGGAATATCAAGTTTCAACTTTCTACTGTTTTTCGTTTTTTGAGCTATGCTGTTCACATACATACATATATACACACACAACACACACAACACACACGGACCGACACCACACACCACACACAGACCATTTGCTAAAAACCACTTTTTTGGACTCAGGAGACCTCAAAACGGATATTTCCGGTGAAAACTCGATATCGAAAATTTGACACGATTACAATACTTCCTCTTACTAGGAGTAAGAGAAAGTAATAATAATAATAATAATAATAATAATAATAATAGTAGGAAGGGTGACTATATTTAAGAGAGTGAAAAATAATTTATTATTAAAATAGAGGGGGAAAATGAAAAAAAAGCTTCAGCCGAAAATAACACTCTTACAGTATGGTCCAATGTTTGAAAAGGAAAAGCTTTGCGCTTCCCTTGTCAGCCGCCACCCTTGATAATTCTTAAAAAGGAAATTTGTATGCCTAAAGGAGCATAAAATATTCAAAAAGCATTTAATTCAACATAAAAGACACAAATAAATTCCTTTTAATAAAAATAAGAACTCCTTTTGCATTAATATTTATTTTTTTTTTTTTAAAGTTCTTTAAAGAATGTGAAGAGATTTTTACAAATTATTATTATTATTGATAATTAATAAAAAAAATAAATATATTACGTTATTAGCAAGGAGTTTTTTTTTTTTTTTTAATTTTTTTTCTCCAGAAATAAAGGAATCCAGGCGAAAAATTTAATTAGTTTCATAAATAAAAATTTTTTTTTTTTCTAACAGCAATTATTATAAAATCCTTTCTTCAAATCTGGCATTTTTACTACACATTTAATTGGTTTTTTTTAATAACACGTATAAAGATCTAGTGTGAAACTTCACATTAACTTTCACTTATACCAGTTTTCAAAACTGTGATTGGACAAATTCTATAGTTAGTATACTAAATTTAATGAAATTTGCCGGTGTTTTTTATGGAGAAAATTGCAAAAACTGAAAAAAAAAAAAAACTGTTCAGTAAAAATGCACTTCCGGTTTACTGATTTTCCTTGATACTTGGAATTTTGGCAATATATTTATTTCTGATTAATTTTTATTTGGATGATAGAATTGTATAATCAACTATGATAGCAGTTTAAAGAAAAACATAACCAACTCTAACCCTCCCCACAAAAGCCCCCTTAAGTGACTTTATAAGGAGAAATATTTCAAATAAAAGTTGTAGCTCTTTATACGTGTGCTTTATAGTCCTAGTTTAAAAAAAAAAATCGTTAGAGCCATTTTTTTTAGAAAATCGCAGAAAACTATAAAATATTTGTTGTGGTGGTTGGTTCCGCAAAGCTGGAAAGCATCAGAGACATTTTCCGTGGTAGCCTGCTTCATTTTGTGGTCATCGACCGATTTCGGGCGATCGCCCATCTTCAGGATGCGTTTTTTAGACAGTGTGACAACACAGACACGCACAGAGCAATCTTAGTAGTTTCACACTCCACTTCACAGAGAGTGAAACTAAGTTTGCTCTGTGCGAGTCTGTGTTATCACACTGTCAAAAAACCCATCCTGAAGATGGGCGAACGCCCGACACCGGTCGATGACCACAAAATGAAGCACGCTACCACGGAAAATGTCTCTGAAACTATAAAATACTTTTCAATAAAAACACACTTCCGTTCGTTCGATATTATTCAAACTCAGAATTTCAAGAATATATTTAATTCTAACTAATATTATTTAGAATAAAAGAATTTTTGTAGAAAAGTGAAATTAGCACTTTAGAGGAAAACTTAACCCCCAACTCCGACCCCCCTAAAAGTGCCCCTTAAATGAATTTTCCAGGAGAAATGTTTTAAAATAAAAGTTGTAAGATCTTGGTGTGCGAAGTTGATATATAATCAAGTTTGAAGAAAAACGTTGGTGCCATTTTTTTGAGAAAATCGAAAAAAAGTGAAAAAAAAAAAAACATTCAGTAAAGTGGTACTTCCGGTTGTGGAATTTTGACAGATAACCTACTGTCGAATCCCATCATGGTGATGCCTAAACGGAATATCAAGTTTGAACTTTCTACGATTTTTCGTTTTTGAGTTATGTGTTCACATATATACATATGTGTACATACACACGCGCGCGCATACACACACAAAACACACCATTTTATCCCCCCTTGAAAGTAACCCTAACAAGGGAGTGTTTATTTTCCACAGGCTCCAATACATCATAACATGTGTTGTTTCTAAATTATATTACATAATAATAAATTATTTATTTACTTATACAAAGATTATACGTAATATGAGATGGAAGAAAAAAAGAATATATACATTAGTAAATATATTAAATTATACAATATAAAGAATATTGGAAATTAATGCTTATTACGTATAATATAGTCATTAGTTGAATTAAATTTTCTATTGATATTGTATTGTGTATTAGTGTCGATATACATGTTATTTAAAAATCATTAACATTTATATTACGTTTTATAAAATGCACAAATATATTACAATATTTTTTGTCCGCTAGTATTCTCGTACACAAACCATTTTGTAAAAACCACTTTGAAAATTGAAATACTAATTTCAATAATTTTAAAAACTACTTTGAGTATTGACCGCAACCGGGTTGATAACCACAATAAAGAATCAAGCTATTGCAGAAAATTTGTTGTGGTGGTTGGTTCCGCAGAGCTGGAAAGCATCAGTGACATTTTCCGTGGTAGCCTGCTTCATTTTGTGGTCATCGACCGGTTTCGGGCGTTCGCCCATCTTCAGGATGCGTTTTTCAGACAGTGTGCCAACACAGACTCGTACAGAGACTTAGTTTCACACTAACTCTTTTATTCTACTTTTATCTACTTTTATTTAATTAATTAAAAAAATAATAATAATGAGAAACAAATAAACAGAATAATAAAAAAAAAACACTAAACGAGTTAAGGAGCTACCACCCAGTGATAGCACTCCAAATCCCTCACTATCACTTGGTGAAAGAAGATCTCGAGGCCACTGACGTTTTAGACGACCGAAGGGATTGTCCGAGAGGGTTCGAGAGGAGAGATTTCTGACCAAAGGGTTTTTTTATGTGGTAGGACAGGATTTTATGGAATTTTTTTATAAGAAGTGGAAGCAAAATCGGTCACGAATGGGATATTAAGTTCTTTATGGATTGTAAAGTTCGAGATAAAAAAGGGAGCGTTAACAATGGCGCGCAGAACTTTTGTTTGAAGGGATTAGATTCGTTGAATATTGGAACGCTTAGCGGAGCCCAAAGTTCAAATAGGTTTTAAGATTGAGTTGTATATTAGCGTTTGTTTAGTAATGTTAATTTAGATTTGTTGTCAAGAGTCTTTTAAAGAGTCTAAAGCGTTGTTCAGTTTTTGCCGTTTCAGTCTAGTGTGAGGATTCCATGTCAGGCGTTCGTCTATATATACAGCGAAGGCTCTGGTCGCCATTGACCGCACATGTTGACGCGCCTTAAATTAAAAATAAATAAAAAAAAAAGATATTAGGCAGCAAGACATCAATAAAATAAAATTTTATTTGAATGGGCGAACGCCCGAAACCGGTCGATGACCACAAAAATGAAGCAGGCTACCACGGAAAATGTCTCTATTGCAGAAAATATTACTCTGATGCTTTCCAGCTCTGTAGAACCAACCCCACAACAACCATTTATATGGAGGAGATATAGTGTGTGAAGTTGAATAAAATCATTGAAACAATTTTTTTCGAAAACTAGGAAAGAAGTGATAAAAAAAAACATTCAATAAAGATATACTTCCGGTTGACGGATTTTTACCGAAATGTTTGTATCAGATATGATGCTAATACTTAAATGGAATATCCTGCAAAATGGTAGTACGTAAATAGCTTACTGGCTATGTTTTATTGTTAATATTGTATTTTATTCTCACTTTCTCACACACACACAATCATTATCACCAGAAAATAAATATATATTTTTAATTTTTATTAACAATAACTTGAATAAAAATAATAATGAATAAAACAAAACAATTTTATAAAATTCCAAATTAAAGCCTATTAGATACGTAACATTTTATTATAGATGAATATTATTGGTTATACAGGAAAGGTGTTAACGGAAATGAAAATAGTATAAAAGCAAAAGTTTACTAAAATGGTAGTAAACAAAACAGTAACAGTTTAGTTAATAAAATTGCCGCTAGGTAGCAACAGCTCAAAAGAATAGGATTTTATTATTCAGCGTAACAAATATGTCAATATAACAAATGAAGCATTTTAACAGTAAGGGTAGCCGCAGACATGCAATTTTTAAGTTTTGCAATAGTTGCACAACAGTTTGATCGGCGAATGACGAAGTGCGCAGACATATGCAACTAAACCGTCTTGTGCCATCACCTTAGCACACATGCAATTAAACTATTCAGTTTTAAGATGAACTTCTATGAACTAGCGTCGGTTTGTGCTCTTGAATTAAAACGGAGAAAGGACATTCGGAGAAAGAAGAAATACTGGATACATCCAATCACGTCACAACGATTATTAAAAGGACAGTTTCATAAAATATATCAAGACTTACGTTCTTACCCGGAAAAGTTCTTTAAATACTATCGCATGAGTGTTGCCAGTTTTGATGAGCTTCTGGATATGGTACGACCTTATATTACATATCAAACTACAAAATGGAGAAAAGCGATAGTTGCTCCAGAAGAAAGGCTGTCAGTTACAGTAAGGTAATGTAGTGGAAGAACGAAATAGAAAATTAATAGTTTAGAGTTTAGAATATTCTATAGTATCCAAAATTGTATTTTGTTAATATTTTATAATTATCTTAGTGCTGTGAATTTACCTTCAAAAAGAGTGTATTTTAGTGTCAGGTATATCAAATCTAGGTCATTGCTATTGGGAAAACAAAGGCACAAAAATCCCGTTCGGTAAATTCTTTTGTAAAAGAAAATTCCCCCGCTAGAGAGAGAATTTCAAAGAATAGAGTCTGCCTTCAGCTTTCAAATAATACAGTTCAAAAGAATAGTCTGACTTCTGCTTTCAAACAACTAAGTTTATATTCTGCTTCCAAAGCCAGAACACTTACTTCAGGAATCGCTCAGTGCCATTGATAGATATTTGCCTTTATTCTAGATAAACTTCATTTTATTAAGAGATAATATATGTATTTATAAAAGCAGTGTGACTTCTTGATTATTTCTTAATACTTCTATCTGTATCTCAAACATACAAGCCCTTTTACTAAAAAAATTGTATTAAAGCAGTTTTATTAATAAAAGTCCGAACAAAATAAATTCCTTACTTACCCTGTCGCTCTTGAGAAGACATCTCGCTTTGGGCACTATGTACTAAGCTTGCAACTGTTTGATCACAAGTGTGCGCAGACACATTTAAACCTGTATGATACAAAACAATTGCAACTAGTTGCGCAATCGTTTAGTTTGTGACAAAACACAAACTGTTTAGTTGCTTAAACTAACAATTGCACATCAGTTGCATGTGTGCGCGTTATCATTTAACTGTGTAGGACTCATTTTTGCAACTAAACTGTTGCACAACTAAAAGTTGCATGTCTGCGCCTACCCTAACAGTGGGCTATTGGAGGGGAGGGGGAATACTAAAAGTTCTTTCATCTCTCACCATTTGGTGGAACCGTAACTATACTGATTTCACTATAGTCTTTTAGTTTCCACGGAACTTACTAAAATAAAGTTGCCAATAAAATATATCAAATAAAAGTAATAGTTTATATTATACGTCTGTACTAACAAATTTTTGGAGCCGTTACGAAAAAAAAAATGTGAAGTAATGAAAATCTCACACTTCTTGTTAATAAATTTTTCAAAATTATTTTACTTGACTGTGTCAATTTTTTTCGAAAGTGAGATAATACATGGCTACTGGAATAACACAAAAATTGTTTTAGCGTATGGTTTTGTACGTGTTCATCTGACACAAAGATTTCGGTCTTTTGACCTTCAACCAACCGGAAGTACAACATTATTGAATTATTATCCAGTTTTACTTGAATATGGCTCAACGATTTTCTTTAAAGTTATTACAATAACTACGATAAATAAACGCCTGACGTTATTATTTAAGTCATTTTCCATGGAAGATTAATTCTTTGGGGGGGGGGTCTTTTGAGCGAGTAGTGACGATAAAATTTCCTCTAAATTACCGTTTCAATATAATCTATGGAATTACTACCTATTTAATAATAATATAAGTAAATTATATGCATTCCTATAATTTTAAATTTGAAGAAAATCGGTTAATTGGAGTTAACAACTTTTACAGAACTGATTTTGGAGTTTTTTTTTAGAATTTTCTCGAAAACGGCTATAACGATTTTTACTTCCTCTTACTCCTAGTAAGCGGAACTATTTGTAATCGTGTCAAATTTTCGACATGGAGTTTTCACCGGAAATATCCATTTTGAGGACTCCTGAGTCCAAAAAAGTGGTTTTTAGCAAATGGTCTGGGTGTGAACAGCATAGCTCAAAAACGAAAAATAGTAGAAAGTTCAAACTTGATATTCCGTTTAGGTATCACCATGGGATCCGACAGTGGGTCATCTGTCAAAATTCCTCAATAGAAAGTACCACTTTACTAGTGGGTTTTTTTTTTTTTTTTTTTTTTTTTTTTTTTTTTTTTTTTTTTTTTTTTTTTTTTTTTTCCCCTCAAAATGGCTGCAACGATTTTCTTCAAACTTGGTATATCAACTACACATACTAACAGCTACAACTTTTATTTGAAACATTTCTCCGGGAAAATTCATTTAAGGGCAATTCTGGGGGAGGAATGGGGTTAGGTTTCCATCTAAAGTGCTATATCAGTATATTAAACAATTCTATCATCTAAATAATGTTAATTAGAATTGTATATGTTGTTGAAATTCGCAGTTTCAAAAAAATCGGATAGCCAGAAGTGCGTTTACATTACCACTTTACTAAATGATTTTTTTTTCTTCACTTTTTCGCGATTTTCTCAAAAGTGGCTTCGACGATTTTCTTGAAATATCCTATATAAACTACACATACAAAGAGCTACAACTTTTATTTAAAAACATTTCTCTGGGAAAATTCATTTAAGGGTACTTTTGGAGGAGGGGTGAGGTTACAGCTTCTTCTAAAGTGGTGGTCATAGTTGATTATACAATTCTATCATCCAAACAAAATTAATTAGAAATAAATAGATGGCTAAAATTCCGAGTTTCAAGGAAATTAGTTAACCGGAAGTGCGCTTTTACTGAACAGTTTTTTTTTTTTCAGTTTTCGACGAATTTCATTAAATTTGCTACACAAACTATAAAATTTGTCAATTATAATTTTGAGAAGTGGAGTAAGAGAGAGTTGTGTGAGTGTTTCACACTAGATTTTTTTTTTTTTTTTTTATAGAGTAAAGGGCAGTCGGAGACCGACTAGGGATGTGAAGATCACAAATCCCCAAAGTAATAATTTCATGAAGCAATTCAGTTGAGTTTAGAGACAAGACAATGATGGGTCCCCTAGCTAATTTGGTAATCGCCCCACGGTTAATCCGAAAGAACCTCGTAGAGTTCCTCATAAAGTATGCAATGTAATCAAATATGAGGTACAATGAATTGTTTAACAAATTGAGGGGTAGAAATGTCCATTTGGAAAATGATATTGATTCAGGGAATAAGCCAGATTTTGTGTGCGTAGGGAAGTACAAGATGGAAAGATCATGAAGAAACGGAAGAGCGAAACTTGTTTTTTGTTTCGTGGGTCAAAAATCTGTTGATTTCTAAAAAAAACGGTTGAGGTTATTGTGAATATTTAAGGACGTAATAAAATTAGGTCACAAGGTGAAAAGGAAGCTGATTTAGAAAATGACAGCTCGAAAAAAAGAAGCACTGTTGGATACCGGCCTTTATATAAAGGGGTTATAAGAAGGGCGAATGGCAGGTACCTTGGCAAAAAAAGATGAATGGAAAAAGTGATATAAGAATTAATTTCCATAGTTTTCCGGCAGAGTTTTATATAACAAAATATGTGTGCCAAATGAAGTGTGTGCCGGTGTGAAAAACAAATCACAAATATTCCAAGAGCAAGTGTGTAAGAGAAAATTGGCTTGATATAGCGCCTGTCAAACTAATAAAATATGATTCATGGTAACTACCATTAAACAAACCTCTCTCCTCCCCACCATACTTCTATTATTGAACAAATATAATTCAATATCATATTGCTAATTTACTCTGCATATAAACTTGATAAGCGAGATATATCAAATAAAATTGATGACTCACATTATAATATAGAGCCAATCACAAGGTTGAATTCATTCTCAAGTAATTTATATTTTTATTACTAACTCCACTTCTTGTATATAATTAAATTGAAATTGTTAACTAAATTATACGCAAAATGTCAATTTACTCTTTAGAGAATGTGATAGAAGAGGACTTTATTATGTACGCTTTAATATGAATTGATTTACGGTCAGCGTAGATTTTTCTTCTTCATCGCTCTCTCTGGGTGAAATTCTTCGGATAATCAATTATCTCGGAAACTATGATTTATAAGATTATTGATTGTTTCGCTGAGTTACACACCCACAAACATGCAAAGCATTTATTCGTATTCAGGGGACCTCAAAACACGTATTTCCGGTGAAAACTCGATATCGAAAATTTAAACGATCGCAATACTTCCTTCTTACAAATATAGTAAATAAAAAGAGTTATGACCAAAAAAATAAATATAAAAGTATTTTTTGTTGTCCGTTAATGAATTATGTTATGAAGAAATCTGGTGATAACCGGTCAAGAAAGAAACATTCACTTATGCCAACGTTTCCACATTGTTTCCTGTCTTTATCAATCAAGACTTTATATGGATAGTCGTAAAGATGTGAGAAAAAATTTTTTAAACATACAAATTTGTTATATCGCATTTTTTTATGTTTCTGCGATGTAATAAATGTGCATGTTTAAAATTTTTTTTTCTCACATCTTTACACGACTATCCATATATATTAAAGCCTTGATAAAGATAGGAAACTCTGTCGAAACGTTGGCATAATTGAATGTTTCTTTCTTGACCGATCCTCACCAAATTCTTTATAACATAAAAATTAAAAAAAATATTTATTAGGAAAACGTCCTGCTATTTTATTTATTATTATTATTATTATTATTATTTTTTTTTAATTTAAGGCTTGTCAACATTCAGCAGCCTTCTCAGTACACTACCATCCTCCGGATAGTGTTCTCTCGTTACAAACAACACTGTCCATCACCGCATAGTGAGCTGAAGAGGCTTCCAGGAAGAAAACAATATCTAAGATCCTCCAGGATCCCAGTATCTCCGCGTGGGAGTCCAACAATACTTACACATTGTCCAACTCTAACAATACAGAAAAATTGTTGTTATATTATTATTATTATTATTTTTATTATTTTTATTTTACCTAAATAAATTACATAACAAGTAACATAAGGTAAGTCAAAATTACATAATAAACAATAAGTTTGCTAGTTCAAATAGTTTGCACTTTGTTCTCACTAGAAAATAAACACTATCCAACACTGTATTTAGTCTATCCTGAAGTGTCCCATCGCCCACTTCTCTTCCAGAAACTCATTTATTTTATAAAAACTGTTTTCCTTAAAGAAATGTTTTAACGTTTTCTTAAATGGTTCAGTCTTCAGACCCATTATTTCCCTCGGCAGTTTGTTAAATTAATCTTACACTCATCGCACTTGGAGCTAACTCCGACTTCGCCAATCTTCTCACTGGTAAGTGTAGATTATTTTTATTTCTAATATTGTAAGAGTGTTTATCTCCTCTACATTCCATATTTTTCTTTCCTTTTAGATTAACCAGACACTTAAAAATATACAATGAGGTCAGTGTCATTATTTTGTGAGTCTGGAACTAATTTTCTACAACTATCTCTTGGTTGCTTTCTATAAATGATTCTTATTGCCTTCTTTTGCAGTCTGAATGTGGTTACAGCGTCAGACGCTCCTCCCCATAGTACTATCCCATAAGACAGTTTGGAGTGGAATAAACCAAAGTACGCACATAATCAATGCTGCTAGCTTAAAAGCTAGAGACGATTTTTTTTTTTATATCGAATTGGATTGATATTAAAAATTTGCCTAGAATTCAAAATCACGACTAAGTTTTTTTGTTTGTTTGTTTTTGAATCAAAATTTTAAAAGTCATTAACTATTAGGAATTCATACCTAGAGTCCAGTCCCATCATTATGGTTATGAAAATTAACTAAAAAAAAAAAAAAATAGTAACTAATAAAAATAATTTGAAACTAATGAAAATAATGCGAAATATACAGAATAAAATGGAATTTTAAACATTCACTTCCCCCATCTTTAAAAACATCTGAAGAATGTTTTATAAAGCGTTGGAAAAACATTAAGATTAGAATAACCCCTAGAAATATTTCAAAGTATAAAGCAGTGAAGAGAGAATTTAATAAATATTTGTGAAAACAAAATTTAATATTACAATTACGTGAGAATATTCATATTATTTGTGTATAACAAACTACAAAGTGATGAATATAGAAACAACATTAATGACAACAAACAATAACAATAATAATAAATAATAAAAATTATTATTATTGTTTGCATACAAATGTAAATAAATTATTACATAAACAACTTTAATATTTTTTTTTTTTTTTATTATGTAATATTTTTAAACTTTTCCTTGAATTTTTTATTATAATTTTTAAGCAAGCTAGCTAATAAACTCTCTTAAAATAAAGTTGTTTATTTTTTCCTTTATTTATTTATTTATTTATTATGAAAATTTATAAACATTCTCAGGGTAATTATTAATTTTACATTAACTTTAAATTACTTTACATTAATTATACCTTTTTAATATACAAAATAAGTTTTTTTTTTTATTTAAAGATAAAAAATATAAACGACAACATGGCTATCTATATACGTACATTAAAATTCAAAGATTATGTTGATGGGTAAATTCATGGCCGGAATCAACCTATTAGCAAATTGCAGTATAATTATTAATCTTGGGTTTTAAGAGATATTACTATATAATTGCTTGAAAGTTAGTTTGATTCTGGATCAGTCTTCGTAGAGCTATATATAATACAATCATGCATTATGAAAAAAAAGGTCATGCTCATTGCAATACCAATCTTTAGAGGTACCGTCTCAAACTACCCGTCCATCCAAAACAACCAATAAGATTAAGGGGCTATACCACGGCTCAAATGAATTCTTTTTTATATACCACAAACTTTCAGAGATTACAGTGACAAACCAAAGTCCATGTAGCTGCTCAATTTCATTGAGTTCCTAAAGAACACAGATTTACTGATCAATCATCATGAGACAATCTCAAATCAAAAAGACATAAACGTTACAAAAACGCTTATGGTTTATACAGAAAGATACACAAATTCAATAAATAGGATATTCAAGTGAAATTATAATAATAATCGATTTTTCAAAGACCGTAGATTATGCAAGATTCCCAGGGAATCCAAGATAATTTGCTCCGCCAGCTGGATCAGATTCCCTTTGTCAATGCCGACGTTATCAAAAAATTCTGCAGTAGCCAACGGGACTGCCCCCCCCGAGAGCCGAACCATAGACCTTGAACTACAAAGTTTCTTTTTCCAAATTCGTGTCCAAGAACTTGTCTTGGAGAAAGTTAATAGCATTTCTCATAAGTCGCTTTCTTTTCTTTATTGATCCGCTTCGCCTGGTCTGGGACGTTTTTCTCTTACCTAATCGTAGGATCAACAACTAACGCAGATGGACAGTTTTTATCGAATGCGACTATATCTGTGTATCTTGAGGCTCCATTCGTGTCAACATAGTAGACATCCTTCTAGCATGCATATCCTTTTTCCTTTAATAACTCAAAGATCCTACGTTTGACACAGTGGTAGCCTTCGAGTGACGAGGAGCATTTTGTTTGGGTTTTTTCCCAGCGCATGAGCTGGAGTTTCGGTCTCTCTCTTCCGCATTTGCGGCAGAGGTGCCCAACATTTTCTAGTATCTGTCGCACCTATTTTGCCAATGACTTCATTCTAAACTAAATTATTTTCTATGTACTAAAATAAATTAAGTTGCCTTTGGCCAGTTTTACTTCTTTGTCAATTTTACTGCCATGTTTTCCTATAAATTTACCAGTGAGCTGGTATTTTTATTAAAGAAGAAGTAACAGTATCCATGAGCTTATCATTCGTCGTAGCAATGCTTCATTTTGCTGGTTCTGACCGGTTTCGCATTTTCATCCATCGTCAGAGTAAGGCTTGCAATCAATTCGTGTAGTGAGATCAATTCAACTAAATATATTTAGTTTAGTAGGTTTGAAGAGTGTCAGCACATGCAGATTCTGGGGGGGGGGATGGTGAAAACTCCATTACATTTCCTGATGGGTTGCGAGGCTGCCACATAGAGAAGATTTAAGAATCTGGGTAGTTACCAGAAAGGAGAGAGGAATATACCTTCCTAGAACCCGCCAGGATGGAGGTGGTATAGACAGTGTTCATCTAAGGCATCTGTTTGGCATAGCACAATAGATCGTGAAGATCTCTGTGCATCGGACCCCTCCAAAAAAAAAACTGCCCATACAGGTGCTTTGGGTGGGATTTACGATTAGGTAAAGCCTAAAGTATTAGTTTAGGTTTATTGATTGGTCTTCTGTCAGTTAAGAGTTAAGAGAATCAAATAAGTTGTTAAAATCTGGAGTTTGTAGAAAATCAACTGACCGGAAGTGTGACTTTCCTTATTTCAGAGACATTTTCCGTGGTAACCTACTTCATTTTGTGGTCATCGACCGGTTTCGGGCGTTCGCCCATCTTCAGGATGCGTTTTTTTAGACAGTGTGACAACATAGACTCGCACAAAGCAAACTTAGTTTCATACTAACTGAGACGTATTTTTAAAAAACTTTAAACGAGTTTTTTAAAAATACGTCTCAGTTAGTGTGAAACTAAGTTTGCTCTGTGCGAGTCTGTGTTGTCACACTGTCTAAAAAGCGCATCCTGAAGATGGGCGAACGCCCGAAACCGGTCGATGACCACAAAATGAAGCAGGCTACCACGGAAAATGTCTCTGATGCTTTCCAGTTCTGCGGAACCAACCAC